>MU403134.1:0-290444 GCA_022695765.1 Annulohypoxylon moriforme | reverse complement strand
TATATATTTTATAATTTAATAATTATTTTAATATAAAAATAATAAATATATATATTATATATATATACGTTTTATAATAAATAAATTAAAATAAATTTTTTTAAATAAAATATTACTTTTTTTATTTATTTATTTATAATTATATATATTATTTAAATAAAATAATTTTTAAATAATTTACGTTAATTTTTATTTTATATTAATTAATTTTTTATAAGAAAAAAAATTTTTTAATTTAAAATTATATATTATATTTTATAATAATTTTTTAACGGTATAAACCGTTATATTCATTATAAATTATAATATTATAACTATTATAAATATAATATAAAATACAAATAATAATTTATACTGTATGTCTTATACTGTATATATCTTAATACCTAAAATGAAATGGCGGGTTGGCGGATTTGGTACTATTGTCCGCCGTCATTGCACTGCCACAAGGCTGACGGCGAGGAGTTATTGTCGTTGATGATTGATTTTTGGATCTCCTGTTGCATGTCCGCGACGATACAAATTCCATTAGAACCTGAGCATAAATATTGCATTCATAGGAGTCTTAATCAAACGGTACGAATTCGTGGGTAGTTGGGGACGCCTACTTTCTCGTTATGGCCACCCCTTCATATAACCCTACGGCGAGTCTTCAAGCAGCTCTCCGAAATTTCGAGAGCATACTGAGCACAGACGAGAAGAAAATGCTTTGCGATATCAAGGCTATTCCGGATGCTGATGCCGCCATCCAGTTCACAGCCCGGCTGGACCAGGCAAATGCTAAGAGGAGGGGCGTCAGCCTCGGAAGTCGGGTCTACTCTATGCTACTGTCTGTCCAGCAGTTTGCGAACGTCGTTGGTACCTTCGTATCATCTCATCCAGAGATAGCAGCGCTTGTATGGGGTTCGATGCAATTGACTATGCTTGTATGTTGCATTCCCCACTCACCACTGTCAAGACTCCGTTCAGAGGTTGATGTGAATTAGATAACTGCCAACTTCACTTCTTATTTTCAGGAATTAAGTAGAATATTACAAGACTACGGTAGTTGGTCACCCAGATTCGACGAATGCCGCTCATTGTTTCCGTTCTCTACCCAGCTACAAGCCGCCGTTTGCGATTTCCATGCTGCTCTTGTTGATTGTTGCAGGGCAATCCTCGTTATGACAAGGAGATCCTGTAGGTCAAGTCGGAGTCTTCGTGGCCATTTTGATCATTTGCTTATTGATGAGCAGGGGGCGCTCACTTGATTCAAAGTCTTACCACAAGCTTCGAGGCAGAAGTACAGAGCCATGCGAAGATTCTCAAGGAGAAAGCAAAGAGAGTCCGGTTTGCGATTAAGTTCTCAAAAGATGAAACAGATTTGAAAGAGCAGAAGTTACAGGAACAAGAGAGAAAATCAGCTTCCAATCATCGCAGGTTTCTCTCGACAATCATGAGCAATGAGTTCAAGAAGGCGCAGGAGTGGCGAACACAAGTAGATGTCGTGAGAACAGGTATTTTCCGGTCCTTGGTCTTTTCATGATCATAACTGAAAATGAATGGCAGGGGAGAAAATGCAGCAGATTCTGGATCTTATCTCAACGTATGACCCCGTTCCTGCGTATAAGCAGGCCCAGTCAAAGAGGCATCCGGGCACAGGTGAATGGCTCACCAATAGTTCGGAGCTCATACATTGGAAAAGCGCAAACCAATCATCTGTTTTGTTTCTCTCAGGCAAAAGTAGGTGGAAGTACCAGTATATAAATCTGTATTATTTCAGATATATCGCTAATAGGTGCTGGTTCAATGCAGTTGGGTCCGGTAAAACAATACTCGCGTAAGACAAGTCGATACTTCAGACCACCACTTGCTGATGAGAGATAGTGCAAACGTTGTCGATCACCTCTTGAGCGGAAGGTCCACGTCTCAAGCTGTATTCTTCTTTTTCCCCAGATTTGACAATAGGTCGTCGTTACAAGCCGAAACCATTCTCCGGTCTATCATTCGTCAATGGATGCATCAAGATCATGTCACTAAAGATTTCCAGGATGCGTTCGAGGAGGCTCAAAAGTCACTGTTTTCTCCTCAGGCATTGCAAAAACTCTTATACGTGAGGTTAAGCATGTTTTCCTCGAATTTCATCATCATCGACGCCGTAGACGAATTCGATCACCCCGAAAGGCAGTCTCTTCTGGAAGTCCTAGGAGACATCGTCAGAGCATCGTCTCTGGTCGTAAAACTGCTGGTTGTGGGTAGAAGCATGGAAGACAAGGTAAAGAAACTCTTTCCTCAAGTCAAACATATTTCTATGGATACTGCACCTGTTGCGCGTGACTTGGAGCACTATACTAGGCAGTGCCTGAAAGAACGGCTCTGGATCGGCCAGGTGCAAATGGGAGACGAGCATCTACTGGAGAAAGTCTGTCAGGCGTTAACAAAGGGCGCTGAGGGGATGTAAGCTATGGCTCTACTCCATGATAGTGTTGCAGAGGCTAAACCACCTTTTCCCTTAGGTTTCTCTGGGTCGCCCTTGAAATTGAAGATATATGTTCTCAAGTCTGCGAGGAGGATATTCTACAGGCCCTTCAAAATTTGCCAAGAGGCCTCACAGAAGTACTCGATCGAGCGCTTGGGCGCATCATTCGACAGAAAAATGAGAGAATAGCTAAAGAAGTCTTCAAATGGCTTTCAGTAGCAGCAAGACCGCTGCGCCTGGAAGAACTTGAAGATGTTCTCTCCATCCGCGTTGGAGATGTGAGGATTATACCCGAACGACGAATCCTAGCGATCGAAAGAATTGCTGTCTGGTGTGCCAACCTAGTAGAAGTGGATCAGATTTCCTCGGAGGTTCAGTTCATACACCACACCGTCAAACAATTTATCCTGGACACAACATCTTCAACTTCGTCAAACCGTAGGGCGCTTTCCCTACACGGCTCGGCCCTGGATTACGAGAACAATGTCTGCGAGTTGTGCATAACATATCTCAACCTCGATGACCTGAAAATGACTGTCGCAAGAGTCGAACCTCCAAGTCACCTCAAATTACCATGTGCTACCGCCATGGCCATGGCTGGTTCTGCTCTAGGCAGTGCTTGGAAAGGACCAATGACAACTCCTTTAGCGACTATGGCAATAAGACATCAGGCTGGAAATCGACCGATTGTGCTACCATCCAAAGAAATGACTACGTTTGAGCGAAGACACGAAAAATACAGGTCAATTCGCAAATTCCCTTTTCTATCCTACGCGAAAGAATACTGGCTATTGCATTCATCCACACTTTGCGACGCATCATCGTTACAGTCACTATGGCGCAAAATGGCATCTGGATCACACGAAGTTGCTCAGCCCCCATGGACACGGGAGGCCTTTCTTCAGGAAGAGCAATCCATCATTGAATGGGCCACAGAGAAACGTCATATCGGCCTGTTCAAGCTAATTCTAGCGACATGGACATGCGAGGCTAATAGCCCATGGCCCTTGGTTTGCGAAATATCAGACTTCGGCATACTCGAGTCCTTAATTACTCATCCACTATGGTCAGACGAATCTACTTATTGGACAAACGAATTTCTTTGCCGACAATTGTATCTCCCCGTGGAAGATTCTGGAGTAGGTTTGTCAGAGCTCCGTCTACGACCAAATATAGTGCAGATGGCAACCCAAAAGCTTAGTTCGTTCATGAAAGAAACACTACTCTACACATGCATGCAATATAATCATCACAATTATCTAGACATTTTCATTCAGAATGATCCGCAGCGCTGGGGTATTCTTGTCAAAGGGGTGGGATTGAGCGACTTGAGGAACTCAATAGATTTGGGCCACTGGGATCTCGTGGATACTTTGTTGCGTTATGGTGCTTGCAGTAGCCAATTAGGACCGGGAGAAACACTCTTGCATCTAGCAGCGAAGGAGGACTCGTCTTTGCTGCTTCACTGCATCACACGCGACCTAAATATCAATGCTGTGTCAAAAAGCGGACATACGCCACTACATCTAGCGATACAGAAGTTACAGACTCCTTGTGCAAAGATTTTGCTGGACAGGGGGGCTAATGTGAACAGCCGCAATGCTTTAGGGTGGACTCCTCTACTCGAGGCGACCCACGCGGGTAACCCGGAGTTAGTTCAGTTGCTATGTGATGCGGGTGCTGATATCAGCGCCAGAACAGATGCTGGCCAAACAGCATATAAACTCGCTATGTATTCCAGTGACCCCTCAGGTTCCCTGGATTCTCATAGCGTAATAGAAATACTTACGACTAAAAGGCGTGAATGTCTAGAATGACTAGGTCCAGTCCTGTAGGTACTTGATGGTTTATGTTGGGAAGGATGTTCAGATTAGCGAGGTTGATCTAGCTATGGTCCGTAATTGAGAAAGACAGACGGGATGCCATGCGTAGAAACTTGCTTTTGGTTTGCAGACACCACCGCACAAGGCTTACGACTTGACCAACGGCCCCTCTCCACGAGTGGATGGGCAATGGAACGTTCTGATGGTATCGAGGGGTGAGCATTCGAAGACAATCGACAAGAGACCAGGACGCTGGAGGCTGGTCAAGCAGTATTAGCTACCTAGTTTTACACAAGAACGTGGTGATTCGCCAAAAAGAATACCTAATATGAAAACCCTTCATAAACTTAAAGCATACAAACTTAACGCCGCTTCCCGTTTTTAATATCGTAACTATTTTGCACAACGCCAATTCTACTGAAGTGGCTCTCGGTGATGCTAGGCTAGGCGACTCGCTGGTAGCCCCTTTTTCAAAAGAATACCTAGGCAATTAATAAAATAATTTTTTCGTATAAAAAATTATTTCCGAACCAAAGCTTTGCGCTCCCTTCCTTCGCTCCAACATCGGGTGGCATGTTGTGATCAGATAGGAAAAGATTGGACCCGGTGACGCCGCTTTGAGTAAACGCCGCCTACGTAAATTGTCTCTATTGGAGAGATGTGACTGGTCAGTAATCTACATCGCATGAACACGCGGCCATCTGCGAATCGATACGAGAATTTACCAACACCACCATCTCCTTGCCTCTTAAGTCCTATTCTATCGATCGCTTTAGGCTTCAAGGAGCGAGTGCGACGTCAGCATTCAGACGTGTATTGAGGCTGTCTTCACCGATGTGAAGGATATCTGAGACAATAGGCTAATACTCTGTTAATTCCGACATATCCTTTCGACGTAAATCAGAGCCAAGGAAGACGAACGAAAGCAAAGGGAGCCCCGGTGCTTTGGATGCAGCATCGTGGCGTGGTTACACTCGACCCACTGCTATATTTTGGTGGTTTATGGGGTAATCGCTTGTCGGTCGCGATGGGTCTACCGAATCCTTTAATTAAGAACCAATCGGGAGTTTTATTCTGTTTAATTCGACGCTGCCGAGAGCTGTACGATACTGTATGAAGAAATGCTAGTGACAAGCTTCAAGTTCTCACACAGTTTTTTGGTGCTTAGGTGAGGCATACGAAGGGACATCCCAGCATTCCAAATTTAGTCGAGCCAGTTAATCGGTTAAATCTCTTGTCGATCGTCAATAGTCCTCGTAAATGCGTCGACTTACAGGTTACTCAACATGCTTAGAACCCCACAAGTGCCGGGGGCTGTGAATTCTCTGGGCGTCAGACGGCAATTCCCACTTCGGATAGATCTTCATCGGCCCCGTCGTCCCTGATTGGTCGCTTCATTCTCAGCTGCTGGGTTGGTAAATAAGCTACCCGAGCTGCGGCTTTGTTTGTGAGGAGGCTCAGTCCAAGGGTTTACTCCTTGCATCGTCGTCGTTTCCGCATGGTCAGATTGGGTGCCAAACATCGTGTTCGCCAAATTCAACGGACGAGAATCGCTAAAGCACGGTGGTGCTTGCGCAGCGAGTTACGAGGAAGGACGATACGACAAAGAGAGAGACCTCACGTTATTATAAAAGGGACGATCTACCTCAATCTCTAGACATCCATCAACCAGTCTCACACATCAAACAATCACTCCATCATAAATCACCTCAGCTCTCCGCAACTCAACTCAACTCAACGATCTTCTATATCGATTTAATATCATACCAATCATCGTCAAAATGCAGTTCACTACCTTCGCCGCCGCTGTTGCCGCCCTCGCCTTCGGCGCTAATGCCAATGTCATTCCTCGCGACGGTGCTCGCCTGGGCCAATTCCGTGTCTTCGGCGCTGACGGCTGCTCGGACCTGAACTACGGCTTCTACACCGTCGACCAGTCCGACGCCAACACTTGCCACCAATTCACCGGTGTTCCCACCGACCCTGGCGTCAAGGCCGTCGTCCTTGAGGGCATGAACTACCCCGCCGCCAACGGATGCAACTGTAAGTTTTCTTGTTCTTCAACCTATCTACTTACCTAGATAGGTCCCGGGTATCTGGTGAATGTCGATAGGTAGTTAACTATGAGTACAGTCTACATCTACACCAACAACATCTGCACTTCCGGCCGCCGTTCTCTGTCAGTCTCGAGCTGCAACGATGTTCCTCCTCCCAACGCCAACTGGGCCTCGTGGCAGATGGACTGCTCTTCTGGCAGCGCTACCGGAAACTAGAGCGATCACGGTTTGATGGGTTGGGACGATGGATCTAATGGATAATATGGGATATGGGATTGGGCACGGTAACTTAGCATTGAACGGAGCAGATTCAGGCATTCCTTAATTGGCGGAAAAGGACATTATGAAAACCCTAGACATTTTCAGCATCCAATTGCACACTCCTTATGGTTGTAACTACCTACCTACCTACCTAACTAGTATATATACAAGAGTGCTCCTAACGTTTGAGGTTGTTGCGACTTGCGAATGGGGCCTAGTGAAAGCTAGGTTATGGTTCAAACAATAGGTTACTAGATCTCTTAGACTGAGGTTTAGCTTAACATACCGTCGGTCCGCTTTAGGTGACAAGCCCAGGTACTCGGCACCATATCTTTCACCTCGGCAACGAGCCTTCAGGTATGTTGCTCTGGGAACCGAAAGTCCCCTCGCTCTTGCGGAGATCATGCGTATCTCCGGATATCGAAGAGTGGGGTAAGGGGCGGGTTGATGAGGACCTTGCGACATGTAATTGAACAATTAACTGCCCAGCATTCTACCGTAAAATATAAATTTTTGAAACCGCGTGAGTTTAATAAAAATCACTATAATAGCAGCAGATATTTCTCGGTTTTCAGCGGTCGCTCCTGTGATCCGTTCCTACACCCAACTCCGACGAATCCGATGTGCCCCACTATATGCCGAAACCCGATCTCACACGTCACGTCATCGGATCGGAACCAGGTTCAAATCCACTCATTCCTTGACGGCAATATAGCACCTATGTAGGTTAGCAGCTCTTAATCTCTACTTTTTGTGCTTTGCATTTGGTTTGATAGCTTTGGGTTGGTGTGGGATTAAATAACCCAGCAGGCGTAAGTTGGGCTTTTAATCCCGGTTATTTGATCGGGGTCGGTAATGTCTTAATGACCGCGATCAGCAAGCCACCAGCCAGCCACTTCTACCCAAATCGAACAATCTGACGTAGGCGACAAACCTGTTAGCTGTATTGGGCTTGATTTCAGCTGGTGTTTGAAGTTATATGCCGCTCTACTCACCTTGCCCATTGCGTACGTTGTCGAAAGGTGTTACTGGCCGACCATTTGAGCGTTTTCAGCAACTCGATACTTTGGTTGTTATTCTCATTTCGTGACCTTCGTATTTCTAATTTACTTGGAAGTGGATGGCTATATAACGCTGTGCCTATATTGGTTATTACTATTGTTGTTGGACATGGGGCTTCTTTCGCGTTTGGATAGCACCTCAGAGAGAGGGCGTTGTCAACATACAAGCAGGCGTAATTCACTTATAACTTGGAAATAGGGCCGACTATGGCCTGCCGTTCTTACTCGCAAGTCGTTGTTCACGAAATATATGGCTATGCTTATATTATCTCGGATTTCTGGGACGGCATGATCATATGTCAAAGCATAGCATTGATAGGGTGGGAGGTAAAGTACCTATCATTGTCGTTTCTGGCTATCATGGGCTTCTGTTCCAAGAAATTGCCCCACATCGTCTGGTTGCCCCCATTGACGATTCCAGTTTGCCAGTGGCCATATCCCAGGCTATAAACCCACATCCTCCCTCAGATGCTCCATCCATAGAGGCGATGTAGCGTCGCGGCTACGGGGATACCTAAATACACCGCCTGTTGGATATTAGTTGATGTGGTTGATACAATGCCCAATACTGAGGAAGGCTCACCGAGTACTCAGATATCTGATAGCTTTATAGCCAGCGTTTCTTACTGAGGACCATAGGGAAGTGCGCCTTGAATCCTTGACAAATAACCCGTTCTGCCCCGTTGGGTCGGCTGTGAATCTCTGTAGCCAACCTGGAGATATCTACCAGAACGTCCTTGGAGCAGTTTGTACTGTTCATCTTGACAGTGTCTGGGTCGATGTTCCATGGGTTATGTGAGTTTCTACCGACTAGAACGCCGGCGTTAGCAATAATCTTTTTTTTTTAAAAAAATAAAATAAAATAAAAAATGGAATAACGGATACATACACCAAAAAATCCATAGATAATAAAGGAACCGAATTGAGAGCCATAGGACTGAAGCTTTTTCTTCCTTGGTGCAACGTTGGCATTTTTCGAATGCCTCGATGATAGAAGAATTCCACTCTTTCCAACGATCGGTGAAGACGTGGTCACTCAATCTCCCCTTCAGATGTTCCAATGCCTGAAGAAAATCAAATTCCTTCGTGGTGGCGATTCCTGGGACATTGATCGAGTCCATAATGAGGGTTTGATGGTACGCAAGAAGGCAGAACTGGAGTTGATTGGTGAAATCTGATAAGACTACCAATGATGCTGGTAGATGGTGATCAAGAAAGAGTAGTAAGGTAAGTAACGAGAAAAAAAAGTTTGTATTTAGGTGCGCGGTGGCCGAGTCGTAACTGAGCTCGTGGATGACCGTGTAAAATATCGGGTTACTATGGAACCTGGCAGTTGGTACTGTGCTACTGCGTTTAAAATAATTGATGCGCTTGGGGCACGTTCTTCGATGGATGACTCTTCGTTACTCTCATGAACTGAGCACTGTGTGATAAAACGGGGTCAATCATTTTGTCCTTGTGGATCACTTATCGTCACTTGTTAAGAAGTAAATATCTTTATATAAAATAAATCCTTAATAAATCCCCACGTCTTGCCACTACTTCATGTTCCCAAGAACGAGCTATAAAAAGGGAAATATTGGATGAATGAAGCATTATCTATACTAAATCATGACGTAAATCGATTAGATGAATCTTTACGGAAATAATTATATTAAAATAGAAAAATATAAACCTGAAGAATTACCATGATGAATTTAAACTTTTGTGACATAGCCGGGTATTTAAGAAAGGTATGCCATCTGAGAAGTAGGATTGTTTGTTAAGCTTTGCTTGATAGAATATTACACGGACATGACGCGCTTGCTTTAAAGAAAGTGGTTTATCTAAATTACTAGGTATCAAACAACTAGGTTCTCAAAATTTAGTATTCCATAAAGATTGTTATTTGTTGGATTAATGTTTATAGCCATATAACTAATGAGCGTATAAAAGCATCCAATATATTCACCCAAAAATGAGAGGAAATATCGAATTCATTGCGAAAGCATAGGTATTGGTTTTGGGTCATCGGGGTTAGGGTTAGGGTTAAAGTGAACATTTACTACCTAGGTAGTTACCTACATATGGCAAGAGAACGAGGCTCACTTATTTTACTAAGTTTTAGATAAAACTACCTAGTATTCATGTTACTTCCAAACTTTTATGGTAGCTGTCAGAGAGGCCCCTTGATGAGTGTCATACGTAGAGTGAATGCTAGGACGAAGTGGCAGAGCTGCTAGGTAGCAGGTGTAATGGTGATCTATTAACGCTTGACTCTTCCTAAGATCTAAGGGGCTTCGCCCCTTATATATACTGCTCCTGGGCTAGGGACCCGCTCGAGGGCTCAGAGAGCCCTAGCTTCTATAGCGCGGGGCCCGCGCTGCTATGACTCAGCTAGTCCCCTGACAGTAGCTCACTTCAAAGGTACCTAACTAAGTAGCATTTGGATCAATGACAGAAACCAAGCAAGAACCAGCACTATCGTTCATACATACTCGATCGCTACTACAACGCCAAACACCCAATCCAACGAACTTACCATTGATGGAATGATATGTTCCAACAAGCGAGTTTCGTAGCCTTTCTCCGGAAGACTGTAGTATTACGTCATATAAACGAGGATTGATCCGACGCTGTACAATGCTGTTGGTCCCTGAGATTAACTCGGCAGACCGCAAGTGCTCCAGCGCAGATATCCATTCGTCAGACGTGAAGTCCTCACCAAATACAATGCCAGCGCCCTTACCATCTCGTACTGGCTTTATGATGTAGTCATCCTTTAGTTTGGGAGAGAGGCTGGAGAGTTGGATGAGTTCATCTAGCTCTTGAGATCCGGGAAGTATTGTGTCCGCGATTCCTTCATCCAGGATCTTTGCTTGAGCTGGGGTTAAGACCCCCTGAGCTACTAATGGCTGAAGCTCCTGTTTCACAATTGCTAGTATGCGTTTATCGTGAACGAAGAAGATGGTCCGCATGTCGTTAAAACAACGTAGGCTAATCTGACGCAATATTTCTGTTTCTAAAGAGAGTAGTTCATGCTGGAAAAGTTCGAGGCCGACTTGTTTGATTTCTTCGACTATCTCTCCACTGGAGGTTGTAAAGGTAGAAGAACCGGGGAGCTTAGGGGCATCGTTGTTGTTCTCGATGAGGCAACAGAGATGATATTCCCCCTTTCTCTTTAGGTCTGGTACTAGTCTAAGGTCGGAAGGGTGGATAAGCCTTGTTGTAGCACTCCGCTGGCGCTGAGAAGCCTCGACAAACAAGTGTATATCAAATCCAAGCTCTTCTCCCATAAGAAGATGTAGAGGAACATCAGGTTTAGCGAAGCCAAATACCCCATCAAGTAGCTATTTACTGTTAACATCGAGTTACCTAGGTTATAAGACTTTTTTGGGATTACCTTGTCCGAATCCGTTGCACTAGCCAGCCCATTGGTCTTGATACCCATATTCTCTAAAGCTCTTTGGGCATGTGCTCCGTGGAGTAGTCCGTTGAAAGAGAAGCGGGCATTGATTTCCACAATTCGGAATTTCTCTGTTAGCCCATTGTGACAGTTATTCTCATCTTCCTCGACTAGAAAGTCTGGCCTCCACTAAATCAAACGGAAGTCAGCACCCTTTTCTATACAAGGCGGGCCCAGTGGTTTTAAACATCTCGACAGCACAAGGTCCTTAGTGAGCTCAACCAGAGACCATTTCCTTTCCCCAGACGAATGTAAGGCAAAGCGAAAAAAAGTGATTTTAATAAACGTACTGCTCCTTGGCACATAGAGTAAGGCTGGATATTTCCGCAGGAAACTTGGGATTCTAACCACTAGTTCCTAGTCAGCACGGATTTTAATCGGAACGTTGTCACCAGGAAAAGTAGGGTAATGTACTTGCAAGTGGTCCTCTTCTTCCTTTTTCAAAGGCATGCGCTTGGGGAATCCCGCTTCTTTGTCAGTCCACCATCTTCCAACAATATCAGTAATAGCAATAGCTAAGGCCTCATGCAATCTTGATAGTTGTTGTTGGTGATGCTTGTCAACGAGTATTGGTCGAGGGCACAATAAACGGTACGAGCCTCTAGGCCATAAATTCAATGGGCATAGAGAGAGAAGACTGGCTTGATAGTCGTCATTTTCCCGTACATAGGTGCCTGGATGAGCTTTATGATGAGCTACAGACTCATACCCACGAGGACGGACCCCAAAATGGATCTGTTGTAGCTGGGGTGGGGTAGAGCTCCCCATAGCGATGCAACATTCAACAAGATATTATGATAGGTTCATGAATCAAGAATTAGGAGAACACCTTTCGATGTCTAGGTATCCTTGGCAGACGATCTCAAAGTGTTTTATCAATTGGCAAGATGAGCAATTCAAATGAAACAAGCCCGACGCCAATTTCCGCCCCGGATTCACCGCATTGCATATCTCCTATCTACCTATAAAAGGAAATTTATGTGGGGGTCGTGAGACAAGGCATCACTGCTCGATGTGGCAACCCGAGCAGCTTTATCTGACTGGTACTTATATAAATACACACCTAAGCTCGCAAGTGCTCACAAGATGAGACTCTGCCGATATTCTCGGATGAGGGAAATCAATACTGGCAATAATAGATTTTCAATGTTCACTATAATGGCGACTGCAATCTTTTTCTCACAGATAGGACGACCCGGAGATGGTCCGGGGATATCCGTCCAAGTACCCAGAATTTTCGGACAGCCAAGTTTCCAGTCTGATTCAAAGTAAACGGAACAACTTCCTTGGAACTCCGGATATATACTCCGGAGGGGTGTATTTAGGGCGTTACAGTGCCGTACCTTATTGGTATCTGATTCGACCATCGCTGGCAACCTCGGCTAGCAAGAACTTGGAATATGCAGCATCATATAAAAGGAGCTTCATATACATAACTACTACTACCTGAATAAACAAGGAACTAACCAATGATATCAACGTTGGAGTGACATGAGAATGTAAGGAGAATATTTAGCGAGATTACAATATGTGCTTCACCGTCACTGGCAATTAAGTAATATTGGATTATGTAAGGAGTATGATTACATAATATACTTAGTCATCCATACTCAGTATGTAATGAGGACAAAGGGGCCTCCATTGACCTTAGTCTAGTTCATGGGGACATACGTCGGCATTAATGGACGAGCGTAGGGTATATGTACTTGTTTAGCATTGGTGATGGAGGGAGGGAATGTCGGGTGTCAGGCCTTGGGTTAGCTCGTAGCTAGGGATAGGGGTTCGGTCCACATGATGCCACTGGAGCCCCATGGGTGCCCCTTGGCGGCTAGCTATGATCAGTGTAGACAGAGGGCCTGATCTTTATACCATATTCTGTAGACGAGAGATTTTAGAGCTCCTCACGTAAAAACGTCGTTGTTTGCATGCTATTTAGTTCCGCCTCGTGACAGGACCGGTTCAATTGAATGAAGTCATAGTGATAACCAGGCGGTCCATATAGACGACGCTTGTTCCTCCGCCATTGATAGGCGGCGCCAGATCCTAACGGCCTGCTAGATGGAAGGCGGTAATGAATGGACTCTTTTGCATGGCTTATATCCCGGATGAGTGTACTCGGCCCCAAATCGGGACGGTATTGGTATGGGAATTTTGGACTGCCGGGGATATCAAAGTGCACCAGTTTACGGTTGTTCTCGTAGATATCATCTAGATAATAAGATGTAATCGGGTTGTCCGACGATGTCATGTATTCGAAAAGAGAGGCATACGTCCCCGAAACGAGTTCGACATCTCTCAATGTCAAAGATGTGGGATGTAGCGTTTTAACGAATTGGAGTAGGTTGGCTTCAGACGCGCGCACGTTCCGCAATGTGAGCTCCTTGAGGCATGCAAAAGTCGAAAGGTTACTGTTTAGGTGGGCTTCGAATTGGGTAATAACCCTCATCGTGAGTTTGTACCAATGTAAATCGAGGGTTTCCAGTTGTGGCATTATTTCCGACATCTCCAAGATTCCATGGAAGAGACGTGGTGTTGGCATATTGTCCGGCTCTGGGGGCTCGAAAGACTCGCCTTCAAGATTGGATCCGTCGCGCAGCGGTTTTATGTCTGTGTATGAAGAAGACAGGCTCACTGTCAGCTTCTTCAACGATGAAAACACGTGCGAAGAGCAAAACGTGTGCGACAGAGACAGGAAAGACTCGTATCTCAGGCTGCAACCTTGGATGCCCCCAAATAAATTGAGATGACAATCCACGGGTATTTCAGAGCACTTCAGAGCGGCCATCGTTGTATTGAATGTACGTAATGCCGTAGCCCAGATATCTTTCCGTGATTTTGAGACTTTTGGTTCCACCATCTCGTCGTCTAAGATCTGAGGATGTATGATAACTCGAAGGTATAATGATGCAAGACTACCCTTCTGGGAATGCTGCTTTACGTTGCGAAAAATTTCAGTCAAAAGACGTATATTCTCATCGATCTTTGATTGGGTCATCATTTCAATTTCTGCGAGACCGGTGATGGTACAATCCCGTAGTAGACCGCCGAAGTAATCATGACTTGTCAATTGCAACACGTCTTGTAAAGTGCGTGGTGTTAGCTTGATGTCCCTCTTAATGAAAAATTTGGCGAAACATCCTTGAGAAGCCTTGCTTTTTATGTTATGGCACGTCAATCGGAGAGATGCGATGCTCTGGAGGTCGAGGAGCGTCACGATTTGCTCTACTACCTCAATCGGGAGAGCTTCGAAGGAAGCTCGCATCTTGCTGTGGCGACTTGGTCTGTGAATGATTGCTTTATTCCCAATGTAGAGATTGCAAGTATAAATGGGAGATTGAAGTTGTAAAAATGACAATTGAACCAACGGGTGCCTCATAGGATTCATTCCCTGGAATGATTAGGTACCTAACATGGATTTGAAAGGCATCGCCAATGAGTAAATGACTAATCCATTACCCCTCGATGACTCAGCAAATCCCATTTGCTTCATAATACAGTGCTCGTATTACATAAGCTGTGTCACTTAGCCCCTGATATAAAATCAACGATGTAGGGACTCAGAATTTCGCTATTATTAGTCGATATACTCGCTAATTCTGCCTATGTAATCCTTATGAGCCATTCAAGAACTTTTATCGCTGAATACTTTCCAGCACAACTACCTCATCGTTATTCGATCCGTGCCCCCAATAGGGGTGTCGTTTCCGACGGCGTAGCCTGAGTGTTTTCGCCTCTAGTATTGTCACCCTTAGCGTCTTCTACTTCGGGATTCTCAACATCCACGTCTTCGTGGCTATCCTCATTTCGTGGCATGTCCCTGTATTTGCCACCAGCAACGTTCCTCACAAGCCAGGTACCATCCTCTTTAGCTAAGGCGAAGAATTTCTCGTTTTCTTCGAAGCTCCTGCCTCCTGTCTCGGGCGATAATAGCCAGGTAAGAACCCCAGCTACTATGTTAGTAATGGTAAACACAAGGAATAGCCAGTGCTTTAAATTGTTAAACCCAATAGGAGTTAACAATGTGACGACGAAGTTGGATAGACCCCATATGATGACGCTAATGGAGCTCCCAGTTGCACGTGCGTAGTTCGGATAGATCTCAGTCGGAATCAGCCAAACAGTAGTTAGCCAACATATCCCGAAAGTTGCCGTTGACGCATAGAGTGTGGCTATGCCCAAAGCCGGCACCCACGAATCAAGGGTGTCCGACTTTTCCGTCACAGATTGAGATCCCAAAATGGTTAAGACAAAATAAAAAGTTGACAGGCCAACTGAGCCCACGAGCATCAATCTTCTCCGACCGACTCGATCGATTAATAGCCAAGCCCCGAACATCATGAAAGCATAAAAAGCATAGTTCCCGAGAGTCCAAAATTCTGCCTCCCGTACGGGAAACCCCAGGAGTTCGAAGATCTGTGGGCCATACACCGAGACAGCTCCGTAGCCTGTCAATGCTTGGTTGATCTGGCCCATTACTGTGATCATGGTGGGGTGGAACTGACTGCCGTTGACCCAGATCATGTCGTAGTATCCGATTCTGTGAGCCGTTTCTTCTTGTTGCGCCTTGGTAAGTTCATCTAACTTATGCTCCGCTTCAGTTTCTCCGTGGAGTGTTATCAGGACATTATGGGCGTCGTCTGATCTTCCTCGACTAATAAACCAGCGCGGTGATTCCGGTAAGCCTCTAACTATGAGGAGGAGCACAATGGGGAATATTAGCATAGCTACAATAGGAAACCTCCAGGCCAATTGACTCTCCTTTCCCCATTTGTAAGTAAGCAAAAGATTGAGTCCGAAAGCCGCAAGCAATCCGAGAATATTTGCTTGAAATTCCTTGGCCACTGGCAAGTAAAGTCAATGATTGATTATTGGCCCGAAATTTTCGCAATACGCGAAGGTTAAGACTAGTGTCATTATATATAACGAAAGCATAGGAGTATACTTTTTGTGGCAGAGAGGATCTCGAAACAGATACAGGATGAACTTACTTGTGGAACCACGGGCGTCGTTCTTAGAGAGCTCCGAGCTGTAGATTGGAATTACGGCATCAATTCCCCCAATCCCCAGTCCGAGGACTACACGACCAACAATCATGAGGATTATCGAGCCTCCACCCCATGGATTATCAGAGTTAAAGGGATATATCCCAGGGATGGACATGAGAATGTCACCAAGGACGCTCGTCCAAAGGCACACCCGAATCGCAGCCTTACGCCCTCTCTTGTCCGCTATATATGATGCGACAATAGAGCCAAACAAGCATCCGATGTAGTAAATAGAGACAATAATTCCAACAAAAGGAGAGTCTTCTGCTATAGCCATAGTGCGGAGATAGGACTTGTTTGTATTAACCAAGGACATCATACCCTGATCATACCCGTACAGGCCGATGGCAATACTCGAGAAGATGGTCATAACGGCTTTCATCGAGGTGCATTTAGCATACGTTTCTGAGACCCATCGTGATAGACATGAGATGAACCGCCGCGTTCGGGAAAGAGGTGGTGGGGGATCAGAAGCGGATTCGTCTTGTTCGGGTATCGGAGAGAACATTTTGAATGGGCTTCAAATTGGCTATCCTGCTGCTCACTACTTCTATATCGTTGACGATATCCTGCTGATCCGTGGATAGTTCCTAGATAAACGAGTGTCTCGATACGCCACCTTATTAAAGACTCTCAAAAGACTATTATCCGGCAAGAGATGGAATAACCAAAATAAATACAACTATTGAAATGTCAGGTGAGTAGAAAGAGGGTCACGTAACGAGAGTGAGAGAAATGGATATGTTAGAAGAATATCAGTATTGAAACTTGGGTAATGTTTTGAAGTTTATATCGATTTTGGATCGAACGGGGAAAAGATGGGAAATCGAAGTCATCGAATGGAAAGGAGGGGACCTCAGCGCTTGAGGAGGAAAGTCTTAACCAGTCCCGTGTCCATGCATTTACCTACGTAAACAGCCTCGGATAGTAACTGCTAAAGCATCATGTACTTGAGCAGTCACGTCCGCTGTAGCTAGAAAAATGACATCATGCCTGTAGCAACCCGCTTGGAAATATGGGATTTGATTGGTCAATTAAAAACCACCAACGCTAGCGATAAGGTTGTTATCTATCGTCATTTGCACTGTACCAGAATTTACTTACCTGCGTACCTGTGTGATTGAGTTCTATTATAATGACTGGGAAAATATAATTAAATTACGTTGGACTATAGTAGTAACATCCGCCATCCCGCCAAATCAACGCCACACTGTGTAACAAGTCACCTGTAATTATAGGGGACTTAGGGGCTTTAAAGCGCTGTAAATTTAGGGGACCCGCTTTTTCCAATAATGGCTTAACAACGGTTCGGCAAAGGCTCAACAACGGTTCGACGACGGCTTCAATGCACCTTCAATTTTGAACCTATACTAATATAACTTACACCATTTAATCCCCTTGAAAAGAGCTTCAATTTGATACTATTTTGGATATATAGATTGCGTTGTACGTATAGATGTGAGACTTTGTTTAAGCTGTTGTTGAGCCGTTGTTGAGCCGTTGTTGAAAAGAGTGGCTCTTGGCTCTAAAGGAATGCGCTAAATCCCTTATATTACAGGGGGCTTAGCGGTTGAAATACAGTAAGAATACAGTGTATAAGCCACTATATACAGTGTAAAAATGATTTGGCGGGATGGCGGATCTTCAGGCTATCGCCCTCCGTCTAAATATGTAGGAAGGTATCTACCTCTTAAGAAGTCCAATATTTGAGATATATGTTTCTTCCTGTAATCGTAGTTTTTATACGGGCTTCGAAGGAGACTATTATAATATGGTAAGCTCAATCAAGAATATGACGTCAAAAGACGGAGGTCGATAATCGTAACTTCCGCCATCCCGCCAAATCTTTTTGCACCGTGTATAAATATTTATACACTCTTGTTCTTATACTGTATTTTGTCGCTAAACCCTGTATATTATAGGGAGCTTAGGTGGTTGGCTATACGGTGTAAAAATGATCTGGCGGGATGGCGGAAGTTACGGCTATCGACCCGAGTCCTTTTTCACCAATTCAACATTACGAACACATTCAATTTCGACGCGAAATCTTGACATACGATGGAATTAATTATTATTATTACTTGTTCTATGCAGATGGAAAATTCGAAGGTCTAGGTGGTCGAACGACTGAGAAGCCTTGTTCAGTCGGCTGTTGACCAGAAAATTTGCGCCATATGTTAAGTGGCGATAGAGAAGGCATCTGGTGTTGCGATGTTGAGGGCGTCGGTGTCCGAATTGAATCCGATGGTGGTTCCACCGATGCTGGCCTTGAAGCTCCATAAATGAGGTCTGATTCTCTGAATGAGTAGTCTGCCCATAGCGGATGCAACGACGCCGTCTCAGTGGTGCTGGCGAGCGTCTGTGGAGATGTCGCGGTCGATTGCATGGAGTCCGAAGAGACGGTTTCACGTGATGAGCGTCCGCCTGAGTCGTCGTCTGTTGATGGGCCACGCGAAACTACTATTTCTTCGGTAATCTTCCAGTGTGGGAAGTCCATTGATTGAGATGGTGATATCCGTGAATGTCTTGGTGGACGGTAATAGTCCCGACTTGAAATTGACGGCGAATCGGCACGGAGCATACTAGTGCTATCCAACCTGCCATAAGTTGGCTCAAGATAGACTGGGCTCCCCTGGTCAATGTTCGAATCAATAGAGGTGTGAGACGAATGAGCACGCTCTGGCAAGTGACTTCTCGAAGCTTGCCGTTTACGGAGCTGGCGGAGATTATAAACCTATCCCATCATGTTAGTTCTTATATCTGATGTTGGAATTCGGGACACTGGGATACTTACATTAGGACCGGGTGTGATCCACCAGAAAGTGCATAGTCTTGCGAGTTCTACCACGGCTGGTATGAAGAATCCAAGGACAAGCATACACGCATGGGCCACTAGAATGAGGTATCCAACGGCGCTCCTCGCGTTGTTTGACGCGACGCCGGGTACAAATGCCACCATACATATCAAGCTTCCTAGCCGCACGATGGTTGATATAGTCCCAATGGAGAACATGCTGTATGCCTGGAACTGCACTATACAAGCTAGGAGTATTAACTCGCAGACTCCTAAGACCGCTAGCTGTGCTCGTCCAGAGATCTGAAGCCCACCGATCGCTACACCCCGGATGAAACATATGAGGAAAAGCGCAAGAACGAAAGTCTGGTGCCGACTCCCTGATTCTGAGGTCATCTGTTGATATCGCTTACGATTGTCGAAGATTAATATCCCTAGACTTCGTGTTGGTATCGAGGTCAGAAGCCAGATAAACGCGGCTAGAATGGCGGCGATAAGGAAAATGGCGAGTGTAGTGTGGTATAAAGGTAACCAGGCTACGTTGTCGAGTTGGTAGAACGATAGTGCAACGAGCGGCAACAGAAAGTACGATATGATGACACGGAGTGTCCTGTAGAAGGTAAGACGCAGGTCGCTATCCAAGTCCGAGCCGGAATCCGAATGGATAGGTTGGTACCAGCGTGAGTATGCACCTAGACATAACGCGGACAGGGCTGTTATAGCTACGACGAGGATGACCATGTTTAACCACGTATCCATCGTCATTGGAGCACCTATAATCTGCGTCATGATTTCCAAACCATAGGTTCCGCCAAACGTTCCGTTAATTTCGTATATTCCGTCGTTGATCCCAGGATAAGTGTGTCCATGGGTGACTATCCCGTCAGAGAAGAGCGATACCCAACCCAAACCGCTTACTGCCGGCTGGTAGAAGCCTGGATAGAACAGGCTCAGGCTTCCAGTGAAAAATATGAATTGTAAGTACTGAAGGCAATCGGCAAAGCCGGGAAGCATGGCCTGTGGAGAAGATTCATCCTTCGACGCGGGGTCGCTTCTGGTAACGGACCGTCCGACGCCTACGAGCAAGACGAACAAAAGAATGCTCAAAGGTGCATAGCGCAAAGTCGCCTGTACATCAGGGCTGATGACAGGTGTGATATTAGCTTGTAAGCAACCTTTCTCACTCTCGTCGGAATCAACTAAATGAATAGTAGTGTGAAAGGTAGAAAGAGAGTAGAATGCCGGAAGGTCAGTGTGATCGGTTGGTATAAGATATAAAGAGTAAATACCGCTTCCCGGCCGAAATTCGCGACATGTCGCGCTGGCGGTAGAATTGTAGGAAGACGATCGACTTAATGAATCGACCTCAATTCTCAAATTTGACGTCCCAGTAACCCATCGATCACATTCTCCAACTTCAATCCTACCACCAACTCTGAGAGAAAGCCAGTCGTGGGTATCGTTGAGATGGACCAGTCCAGCTGACAGCACCTCTGGTACGAAGCCATCTGGTTCGGATTGGTAGCCATCGCAATGCTTCCATTGCACGTAAGCCGCCGACGCGTACGTGGCTAGGAGCTGAAACAAGCCAAATCGCAACATCGCGCCTTCGCGTGGCTTGTGATGATAAATACTAGGATTTGAGAGTGGTCTCCTGTTCTAAGTCAGAACGACTAAACCTCTCTTCTCATTGCCAGTCAAGAGGTTGGATCTTCGATTCATCAGCTACCATCACCGTCAATTGAGGCAGCCAAGCCGCATTGAAGATGATGTTTCATCTTTGTTGATTTGGCCTAGAATTTTAAGAATTTTTGCCCCTTATGGATGCCGGCGCTAGATGAATACGAGCATCTCTTTTTTTCGCGATGATCCACTGGCACTACGACACTAACTCGGCCCAAATCGGCCACTTAGTCGTCTTCTCATCCCTGCCGGTAAACGCTAGCTGGCTAGGACTTCTAACTTGCAGGGATGATGATGGAAATATTCGGCCTTGACGCGATTGAGTAGAATTAGATGGACCAAAACTGATTGCCGACGAGCTTACAAGGAAATTTTGGGACAGTGTATACCTGTGTAGTTCATACGGTATTTCTACTGTATCTCACCAGTAGGTTCCCCGTAGAAAGAGAAATTAGAGGACGATAAGATGTTGTATTGTTGTAAGTTTTTGACTGGAACCAGTCAAAATACGATCTTAGATACAGGCTACAGTGCGGGTCGCACATGCCATTTTAGTACCTTCCATCTCCCGCAAGATTTAGGGGACTTAGCGCTCTTGGCTGCTATAATTAGGTACCTATGAAAGACCTTAGCGATTTAAATCAAGTCAGGTAGTGTATTGTACATTATAGGTAGGTTCTACCAAATTACTTAGGTAACTTCCTTCGTATCTTTTTTTTACTAATTCTAGGTAGGTAACGTCTAACTCCTACAATTATCATAGAGGAGAATTACTCACTAGGACCAAGAATAATGGGATGCTAATGGGAGAGCCAAGACCATAAATATTAACGTAAAACCGCACCGTGTAGTGGTGGCTGAGCTCCTTAAGTAGAAGCACCTAGGCTATGTTTATCCACTAGAATATAGCGGACGACAATGTCACTGATATGTCAAACCTTTCGTCTCAACTTTTGCAAGGCATCCATGGATGACTTCCCATACATTTCAATATTCAAAAAAGATAATACTTATTTAACCTCTAGTGATACAATTTACCGATATCCTTACATCTTTAATCAAACAGTACCAAGCAAACATTTCACATACCATGAAAACCCTAACCCCAACCCCAACCCCAACCCTATCTCTAGCCCTAACCCTAACCCTGATACTTGGATGCCCTAACCCCTAAATCCCATCTCTCAACATCCGAAAAACCGAGTTGGCATCAATCCGCAATCGCAAACCCATGATAAACAACCATTCTATAAGTAATACTATGCTAATGCTAGAGTTCTAACCGATATAGTCAGTCGATTCGAGACATGTTTAAGTCTATTTTGGGTATGAAGTGGGCAGAGCGTTGTAGAAACGGAAAGTGTTATTCGGATCGTACGCTCTTTTCAGAGCGATTAGTCGGTTCAGCTTCGATGCTCCGTACATCTGATCAAGCGTTTCATCTCCGTGAGAGTAGTTGACATAGACCGCCAAGCCACCATAGCCGGAGCTGGCGGCGAGACCGCTTCGGATCTTCTGGGCTACATAGTTGGCAGTCTCCTTGACGGGGTCATCGGCCCCGTCCCAATTCATTTCGATTAGGCTGGATAGTTGTCAGTTAACTTAGCTGCTATATGTAAGAGTTTAATTATCTAAGGAACGAAGGCACTTACACATAAGTGGTAGTATCTCTCCATGGATAGGCGGTTGAGTCTTCCGATACAGCGACGGTAGCTTGTATGGGCCACGACTCGTAAGTAACTTGCGATAATCGTGCACTAGGATAATCTCTCCAGAAGGACGCTAAGTCTTCGAAGCTGGACTTAAGCACAGCAGCAGATACATTGCGAAGGTTGGCAGACCAGATATCCCATATATGCTTGTCCTCGCATATCAGACTGTCGAGATTAAAGGATGACTGTGAGCTTACTTCGTTCCAGGTCAACTCTTTGATGCTGGAGTAGGAGGGCCTGAGCTTGAGGATGGGGTCCATAGCCTTAACCGCTTCCTTTTGCGATCCTGCGTATAATATGCTTATCATAAGTTGGGGCTTGAGACATGGGTTGGTTAGTTGGATAATACAGCAGCTGAAAGAGGATGCTTTTCTCTGAGCTCACCTCATTGAGAGTCGTGTTGTAGTTCAAGATAGTCTCCAAGGCCATCTGAGCGGGGAATGGAAACATCTTCTCAAGGGTATCAAAGTAAGTGGCATTATTTTCTGCTGTTATTATGATATCCGCACTCGTCCATATTCCCTTCTTGTATAAAGGATGAAGTTCGTAAGTAGCCGATAGGACGATACCGAAATTAAAACCGGCACCCCGAATTCCCCAGAACAACTCGGGGTTGGAATGCTCTGACGCCTCTAAGACTTCACCATCGGCCGTCACAAGACGAACAGACTGGAGAGCGTCGATAATCATGCCGTCCAAGCCGTGGAGACGCCCGATTCCTCCACCGAGAGTTGCTCCAATCATACCAACACAGCTACACGTCCCAGTTTCTATAAAATATTAACCATGAGGAATGTAGGCAGATAATGTCATCAAAAGACGTACGTATTTGGAAGCCAGCCTTGTAAACAGGGTCAAACATGTCCCTGAAACGTACACCGGGTCCAACGGTGAGAGTTTTAGCAGTCTTGTTGATTTCAACGGAGTTAAGCTGACTGAGATCAATAGCAATGCCATCTTTCATCTTCCCTAGGGTAGTGGAATACCCATGGCGACCCCCTGTGGCTAAGATAGGCACATTATATTCCTTCGCCATTTTAACCTGAGTGATATTAGTCAAATAGGCTCGTTTGTTTTTTGATGGGGTCAATATTGAATTACTGCGTTGACGACGTCTGCCTCTGTTGATGGAGAAATTGCCGCCGCATAGGTCGGAGGCTCGTAATCAGTCCATCTCTCCGTGACGCTATCAAAAGCTGAAGTATTGGCGTAAGAGATCGTAGTTCCAGGAGATGATTGATACGTTCCGTTGCTTAGAAGAGTCTCAATCATATCAGAACGTGGAGCCACTTCTCCAGCAATGCTAGTTTGGCTAAGCCAAAGCCAGACAAGAGAATGACGAGAGAAGCGCATTTTGGCTGTTGAAATTCTAATGAGGAAGTGTTTGTTAGTTCCGTTCTCTGAAAAGCGAGCACCAGTCCATTTTATACTCATTATAGATGAACTCTTGTCGCACGGCAAGTTCGTTAAAGCCTATCCGGGTCTTTGTCATTTTGCTGAGCCAGGGGCAATGTTTCACAAGGTGTGCCTATTGGCTTATGGGCGCATCTAAGGATGAAGTGGCTTGTGAATAATGTTTAATGAGTTCCAATATAGGTAGTCAGACTGGGTTATTAGCAGAACTTCCTTCATCTCTTTTTCTGGTCAGGGACAATTGGGTTCCATCTTACACAAGCAGCATAAGACCTCAAAAAGCATAGCCAAGGTGAGATGTTTACGATCTAACGAGTAACAAAGGTTCCTAAGGGAGACTTCTATACCTTTGGATTGAAGGGATAGGAGAAGTAGGTACTAAGAATATGTATTGTTTTGAGAAGAAGATACCTCAAAGTGCCCAGGTCAATTTTCGAGGGAAGATAGCGTCTACCCTTCACAGCGGGTATATCCCCTTCGTTCCATAATTACGAAAAAGTTAAGCTGAAAATGAAGTTAGCTCTCTCAATTCGCCGTCGTCGTCAAATAAAACCTCTTCAGGTTAGCTGGACGCAAGGCGTGGCAACGCGGGAGCTAATGTATGAGGCGGATGGGCTGAATGAACATCCTCAGAAATTAGCGTGAACTACCAACAAATGTTACACATGAACCTATATATTTAGGGCTTTCAGGATTCAGATTAACGACATGTAGTTAGGTATATTTTGTTGTAACTAAAAATAAGTACAGCAGCACCGTCAAAGTCCCTGAAGAACTACCTGATAATGAACGGTAGTACTCTCAGCGTACTGCTGTTCAGATGGAGTTATAGGATTTTAGTAGCTAGGTTAACAGTCCAACAGGGTCGTATCGAGCTTTGATTGCGCGAATCTTCCTAGGCGCTAAGGATCATATTCATGCATGGACTCTTCGCTCTCGTCTCCATATGCGTAGGAAGTTAACGTAGGTATATACTTAGAAGAAGACTAAGCAGACCTCTATTCGAAAGATCCCTAGTCAGTCTAGCCCAGCACCTAGCGAAGTCGTCAATAGTCGGATCCGGAGAATAGTTCATAGTAATAAAACTACATATTACCATAGTTAGTTTCATAATTATTATGGTCCTAGAAGTGACTCAGAAAATCATACCTTAACAGAGACCTATCACGCCAGGGGTAGGACGAAGTCGCAGGATCTATGATCACCACCCCTTCATGAGAATAGTCTTCCATCACAACGGCTGACCTTTTGAACACAGGCCTGTCTCTGAATTTTTCGGAGAAAAGTTCGTAAATCTGATGTTGCGAGATGATATTTCAGACCTGTAAGTTGGCACAGTAGTGCATGTGTTGGAGGCCATAATCGCAAAGCCAACTGGCTTCAGCAACTTCGGGATACGGAACATTCCCATCCTCGGTTATTACGGCTTCGATACTGTCAAGTGGGATTAGTAATACCTGCGTGTCCTCTTGGGGCCCCGCAGATAGGGGTTCGGTTAATAGATAACTCGCCTCTCTGTGCTGATAATTTGGTCTATTATGTACCTAGGCACCCATATTGGAGACCATTTCCTCAGCGTCACTACCATTGTTGTGGAATTTTTTTTAGCTCAGCAAATATGGGTTCGGGCTTGTCTTCTTTCCATGTGTATAACTTTTAATAAAACGAATCTGTAGGTCGATAGTGGATCTTGGCCTCAAGACTTGTCACAATACCAGGATTGTGGCCAGCCCCTTTCATATCCCAAAGGAGGTTGGAGTTCGATCGATTCGATTCTTCGGAAACCACAACACTAGTTCCACTAGCTAGAGCAACGTTCAATGTGACGAAACTATCGCTGATAAGCCCGTAAAATCCTTCGGGATGGCCACGACCATCACAACTGATTAGCTCCAATAGTACATAGCGGAAGATAATAGTGAATGGATACCTATATTTCCCACCTGTAACGTAACGTCGCTCCCGGAGCGCTTTCGTAACCTACCTGGCGTAAACCCCCCCTTGAGACCAAGCTGTTATTCTGCTCGGGTTGATAGTGGTGTCGTTCAGGAGGTTCATATCAATCTGCAGGCCATCAAATCTTTCCTGGCTAGTTGTCGTGCCGTGTTTCCGGTCGACGGCAAGAAACGGAATACCATTATCGTTAGCAAATTCGACTCGTTGCACGTGGGTGAGTTGAATCTCATTTGCATGGAAACTTCTTAGACATAGGTGTTCGATTACACTTACGATCTTGGAAACATCACCTTCCTGACTAGGTTGCACGACCATACGAAAATGAGGTTGCTTGTGCAGGTCGTATCTCACGGTTGTATTCCAAACATTTTGAAGTTATCGGGGATTTTTGAGCTTAACTTGGGGGCAACCTGGTCTGTTGTTAGTTCTGCGCCTACAATTTCTAACTTTTTAGTTAAAGAATTCGCTAATAAATTACAAGCAGAAATAAATTGCCGCAGGATTATAATAACGAAAGCTGCGAGAAAATTGGGACGAATCATTGTCACTCTCAATGTAGGAGTAGCGACATTATAGCTCTCTACGTAGTTGAAAGATATGAATATACTATGTAAGAGTTGCATAATAAGGGCATGTGTAAAGCATTGACATTACCATGACATAGAACGAACGCCTCCTCCCTATCCATCCTCATATTCTTTTCAGATGTCTATCATCTAGTTACAGGCTTAATACCTGAGAAGTTCTCCACATCTAGGAGATGATTTAAGACACGGCGATCGATCTGTAGTACGGATGTACCATATCTTGGAATTTACTTACCTATAGAAACGGCAACTCCCTTAAACTTCGACCATATATACTCGGCTCATATTAAGAGAATGCATGACCATTGCTAGATAGGGGCTCACCGCTTGAATGGAATCTTGACCTTCCCAACGGATGTTGGTATGCAATTGGGAACGCATGCAACGTATTGTGTACCAACTATCGGATGATGCTAAGTATGAGGGCATCCTGTTCTTATCCGACGAGCGTGGTTTTAGCTTTAGCTCTATAATCTGACATCGATATATACACACCCTTAATCTACGGGCTGTCCTGTCGTGACACCACATCTGAGAGGAGACCCTAATTTCTTAAAATCCCATCCTTACCAATAGATTCGAAGCAGCGTGTGCAACTTCCAAGCATGGTACACTATGTTCGATGATGGGTGCTTAGAATCTTCTAGATCAGGTTTCAGTTTGATTTCCCATTGTTGGTTTCACTTCTAATGTTATGTGAGGTGAAATGCAGTCAGATTTTCAGATCGAGCTTATCCATTAATCGGGAACTTCGTTAAATCGTATGATCTCATACAACGGATCACGACGATGTTTCTTAGAATAAGAGATCTTTTCCAGAGATACACGAAATGGGGTTCCTGGAAATAACACACTTTAGGGAGGTTTTACCAACGGTAAAACATGGCCTCTTCAAGAGACAGATTTGTTCTTATCACGGGGTATGTTCACTCCAATATGACAATTCTAACAATATTTACATTGCATGCAGTTGTGGACAGGGCGGTATTGGCCATGCACTTGCTAAAAACTTCGTTCAAAACGGTCTTAATGTTATCGCAACGTTGCTGCCTTACGAAGCACGAGAACATCTCGATCATCCTCGGATTCACGTATTCGATCTCGATGTCACGAGAGAAGAGGACGTGGTTAGTTTGAAAAAGCAAGTCGAAGACATTACGGGAGGGAGGCTCGATGTCTTAGTAAATAACGCGTGAGTGTGGAAACTGATGAAAAGCCTAGAGCAATCTATTACAACTACTAAATTTCGTATAGAGGCATTTGTACGGCACCGTCCCGTCCCGACCACCTGGTCTGACGTTCTAAGCAGGTTACACTATGACAGCGGCCGATACAGACGTCCGACAAGTGGAGAAAATGTTTGCCGTGAACGTGTTCGGGCCAATGCGCATGGTGCACCATTTTCATCGGATGCTCATTCCTGCCAAGGGCGTCGTGGTCAATATTAGGTCTATCGGGGGCGTATGTCCCTATGTCTTCGGCGCGTCGTATAACGCGAGTAAAGCCGCCCTACATCACTATGGGAATACGTTGCGCGTGGAAATGAAGCATCTGGGGTATGCGGTTCCCAGCTCCTTGTCCGGGTATTCAGGGGTGACGGAACTGATTTTCTTCATCAATTGGCAGTGTTCGAGTCATCAACGTTATATCTGGCGAGGTCTCTACGAACATTCTCAAGAGCGATATACGTGATAGCCGTGCTTTACCACTGGGTATGATCCTCGAGAATCCATGACTACTAGCATTGAGCATCACAAAGTCAAAACTAATCATTGTCCAATAGATTCGATCTATACCCCTCTATCGGACGCTTTTAAGGCACATATTAATAGAACCCCTGGTGAGTAATCTTAGCTATTCCAACTCAGAAGCAAGCGGGTTCCCTATAACAGAAGTCGTATAGATACTATGACTCCAGATGAGTATGCTAAAGGGGTGGTTGCTATGGTTCTACAAGGGTCGTCGCCCGCCTGGTTCTGGCATGGGAATGCGACCACACTTGTGAGAACTCTGGACGCATTCTTTCCACGTACTATCTGGGTAGGTCGCTTTATACTCTAGTCCTACTCATCTATATTAAATACTAACATCTAACTTGAACTTTACTTTATAGGACTGGCTCTTCTCTAGATGGTTTAACCTGGAGACCCTCAGAGAGGTCGCCCCAAAATAGATACATCTAATCTCCACCAATATACGAGAGGTGAGAATCTGCGGCAATGCTGATGCTCCTGGACGGATCCCCTTATTTTGTATGTAAATGTTGATCAATCATGCTGAATTATAAGGTTCGTAGCGCTTCAACCTGCTATAATTACAGTGGGTTATGGCTTAAAAGTGTAACTTAGCTGGTGTCTACTCGCAATTAGATGGATGTCTAGCGCATTCGTCTCGCTAAAATCTACTATATTTACAAGGGTGTTGATCACTACCTAGTACGCTTTGATGGTTATAGCGCACTTTTAGTGTGGGGTGTTTAGCGGGGAAAATGGCGGGGTAATAAATCCATTTGGACTTTGACCCTAACCCCAACCCTGACCCTAGCCTCAAGACCTAGCTCAACCCTACCCCTAACCCCCAAAAATGAAATTCTTCAAAAACTAGTTTTAGCCCTGCCCTTTTAACTTGGGGCATCTAGACAATTGGTTGTAATACCTATGCTAGCGCTGGGGTCTTCTGAATGGTCTCGTCGCTAAAAGTTTAGCTTACGTAAGCCAGAGTTTTAAACCCGGTGCATTGGCATTCCACTGGTCTTGAGTTGAGTCTGTCGGGCCCAAGCACGAACCTAGGCTTTATGTGCTCTGATATAGGTACTTATCAGGAGCTTTACCTCAAAATATTTGGATATCGTGAGTTAATAGCTGGCTCTTTGTTGCGATATTAAGTGTGGACCTCTTTCTAAGTCAATGATAGTGATTAAGTAAGAACTTAGTAAGCATGAAAGGGACAGTGAAATGGCTAGTGTTAACTTTGGTGACAGCCTCCGAACAGTAACTTTCATAAAAAAAAACTAAGAAGGAAAGTTCGATATCCTTTCATGTTCGAGACTGGTTGCGATACCAAAATTGTACGAGAAAAAGTAGAATTAGTAAGCGACCCCCTTACTCGGATTTATCTCGGCAATGGGAAAAGGGGTATTTTTCACACAAGATTAACTAACCACGAGAAATCGGAATAACTTGTTAGGTTAACCTTGATACGTGGACTATCGGAAAGAAGGAGGTTCATATTAACGAGGTTACTGCTAGCTAATCTGTATGAATCTTGATAACACCTATGACTACTTTTAAGACTAGGACTTATCTTACTAACACAACTAAAGCTTTTAATAGCTATCAAAGGATGCAAGTTAATATTTCAAATAACATATCGCATGCTGGAGTTAAAAACCATACACGCTCGCTATCTACATAACCTCGTTCCCGAAGGTATTCCATTACTTAGGAACCATAGACTTTACCTTGAAACCACGCCAGGTTAGATATCAATATTTCGAAGACTCAACATGTCGATATAGACATCCTTGGATTTCCCTATGAAACTATGCTTGCTAAAGCACGACGTTAGTTCTAGACGAACAACAGCAAGCCGTTGTTATTGGCTCATTCGACCTGCATGCAAGAACACGTATGTTAGACGTAACACAATCACGATAACATTCACAATGGTGGGAATGTCGGTCTACTCCCGGGACTACCACAAACTGGATCATTGGAGGCGTATATGTGTCGTAACGTTCCATAGCGTTGGAGAACTGGGGATCTCACGACAGGTAATATATGGTCACGTTAGATAGTTGCATACAAAACTTTGCTTGAGACCTCGAACTTTCTTTTAGCGTTCCAAAAGACTCTGACCAATGGACTACCCCTATAGACTACTTGGATAGGTGCTCTTGGAACATCTCCGGGTAACGCTCGCCAACGACCTCTGTCTTGTCCAATGCCTCCTGAAGCTCAGCAGCTTCAGCGTCCGTAAGTTCTACGACATGGCAATTCTCAATGGCACGGTGGACCTTCGTAGCGCCGGGAATAGGGATTACGCCCTGTCGTATGACCCAGCCGATAGCGACCTGGGCACTTGTACATCCCTTTTTCTTAGCTACCCCCTCAACAACTTCTGCCAATTTCACATTCTGTTCGAAGGCACCAGGCTGAAAGCGAGGCCACATACGACGGTTATCATCTTTAGGTATGTCATCCAGCGTCTTGAACTGACCCGTCAACCAGCCACGGTCGAGAGGGCTGTAACCTAATATGGGGATGTTGAGCTCGCGGCACGTGTCAGCGACACCACCTTTTTCGAGAACGTGGCGTGAGAATAAGCTTAGCTCGACCTCGACGGCGGCAGGCGGGTATACGGCATGAGCGCGGCGAATAGTCGTCGCGTTGACCTCGCTGAGACCGTAGGAGCCAATCTTGCCTTCTTGGATCAGCTGCGCTAGGGTATGGACGCTAGTCTCTACGGGGACCTTGGGATCGACGCGGGCGCACTCGAAGAGGTCGATAGACTTAACCCCGTCAAGTATGCGTAAGGATTCGTTAACAGAGGCTCTGATACCCTCCGGGCTACCGTCAGGACTATGGGTGGCGGTGTTATAAGCTCCCTTGACGCTAATGACAACACGAGACGCATCGGAAGGGTACTTGGTGAAGTAGTACTTGAGGAGATGGAGGGAGTTAGCGTCAGGGGGTCCGTAGAATGTGCCCTACCGAATTAATTAGTAAATATTAATAAGTACCTAGGTAGTTTATGGTGTTTGTGCTTACTGCATTCCAGAAATTGGCGCCGTTATCCAGCGCAGCTTTCATGGGCTTGATTCCTTCTTCGTATGGAATTCCACCTAGTAGGGTAAGATCTTGGACATGTTAGCCAGAAGAGCCCGAGATCATCGAAGCGCTGTGGCTCAGCTCAAGACTCACTCATCATGCCGTAAGCGACAGGGCCTACGGGCTTACCCGCGATGGTCTTTGGAATGGTCATTCGAGACATTGTGGGAATAGACGCCGATATTTGACTCTAAGGTAGAGAGATGTAGACGGGGAAGGTTTCTGAGCATTCGAATAAGTTCTATATTCGAGGTATATTGCCTGTTTGTTCTTATAAAACCTTTATATATGCTAGTCATTCGCTCCACTTGAACCTTCCAGTACATACTTCGCGCGGAGATAAAACCTTGGGCCGGTCAATGTTCCACCAGAAGTGTGGACTGTCTCATGATGCGCTGCCTGCGGGGAGAGCTTCGATGAGTGTGTACCCTGCTCGTCTTGGAAAATATTTGAGGAGTTCAGCCTCTCGCAATGGATTATTCAATCCCCCTACAGTCGCCATAGGATCCTATTTGAAAGTGAGAAGATACGTAAATGGCTAGATAGGTTCTATGAGTACAGCCAAAATAAGCTAGGACGGACCTTTCCCTCTCACTCATCCCAGGTAAAAGCAAATACAGGTTACACTGCATCGGATTTGGAAAAATCCTTTTCCCCGACGTGGTGTATCTTATCGGCCGTAGAAGGCTCTTACCTCCGTCGGCAAGGCGACCCAAAGTCCCTCCCTTACCTCCGTACTCTTGTAGAGACAGGTAGGAGGTATTCAGCTGAAACTGCTCCCATCGCTTCAATACGCCGTAAGGCATTCTACTTAGCGGACATATCGTTGTTTGTTTGTGAAGCCCCTGTGATAGCTATAGGTGCGAATGGATAGGCACGTAACCATAAGCTAACGACATGTCATGACTACCTAGGTACCTAGCACCTACGTACCGATCTAGATAGCCGGCCTACGCACCCAAGGTATTGCCCCCTGCTGCCCGACAAACGGAACGTACGACAAAATATTACCATGCCTGATGAGTGTCATCGAAGGAATGATGCCCCGAAAAAGCTTCTCCTTGTCAATCCACGGGAGAATATACCTATCCCAGATCCAACTCATCCACGATCTTCGCATAACTTCGCGAGTAGCTGAATATGATCCATTCCAGATCGGTTTAACTTCACATTGGCGTTCTTTCTGATAAAGAGAAGATACCCTGCTAAGTGCTGCCACAGACGGTTGTGGTTCCGTGGTAGTCACCAGGTTCTGTAACAAGTTCGCGAGTAAGGCAGCCGAGTGCAAGCCGCACGTCATGCCTAAGCCTTGGTAACTGGAGATCTTATGTACCGAGTCTCCCACTATGACGATCCGGCCATAATGCCAGCGGCTCATGAAGCCTTCCTCCTGGTTCACCATCACCGATAGGTCTTTGTTGGTTCTTGTCCACACATCATTAAAGGTAATGCCTGGACATATCGCAACGTTTGTGATGGATGTGACGAACTTCTCTATGTCCTCTTTCGTATATTTTGCACGATTAACCGAAGGCTCAGGATGCCGCTTCAGTGCGACGAATTGCAAGCGCTCCCCCATTGCAAGGCAATGAATGTAGGCCCCAGTTCCCCTAGATTCGAAGAGAACTCCGGGTTCGATGCGTAAGTCTGCTGCAGATGCCTGGCCGAAGATGCCGTAGAAGTTTGATACCATAGCTTCCTTACAAGTGTCTTCGGCGAGATTTCGCATGAGCTCGCGACTCTTGCTATAGACGCCATCTGCACCAATAACTAAGGAACCATCGACGGCGGGGCCGTTTTGAAGGTGGACACGGACTCCATTTTCGAGCATTTCGATACCCGAAACCTCAGCACTCGTCTTGACATGAGTCTCTTTGCCCTTTAACCCTAGATATAGGACTCGAATAAGATCGCCTCGGAGCATAGATAGGAACGGATAGCCGTGGATAATTCATTTATCAGTCTGTTCGATCTTCGATAACTGAGGTGAAATGAGACTTGTATGTCATACTTGACTTCTATATCGTCCCAGAAGCGATTGACTGACGTGATGCTACCATTACCTCCATAAATGCGCTTTTTGTGGTGCATTGGAATGTCCACTGCCTTCAGATCTTAATATAATCCGAGCTGATCGAATAGTCGAACTGTTTGAGGCCATGAAACGAGCAGGTGCCCCTGGGTGTTCAGGATGTTTGGTCGCTGCTCAAGAACGGTATATTTGATTTTTGCTTTTTCCATTGCATGTGCCATGTAGAGGCCGACAGGGCCAGCGCCAACGATGATGACATGGAAATTTTCATTACTCATGGTGATCTCGGTTGCAATGGCTTAGCCTAAACTTCAGTTCTACCTGAATACTCCATCCCAAGCCTCCAAAGCCTGGGCCAGGAAGCCCATTATACTCTTCCCAAGACAGCGCTGGCCCCCCCATCTCATTTTCGCCTTCTTAGAAGTGCAACAAGGTACGTATTCCAACAATCTACTACCCACACACTCAACACCTTCCTACGTATCTAGACAGTGAATGAACCTCGGTACGCATTACAAAGTTCCTACGTTGCATCAGAGTGTAAGAGCGTTTCCTTCATCATGTAGCTATCGCAGGATATTTGTTCGTCACTACCGATGATTCGCTGGTTTCTTACCATCATGCAACTGCAACTTCTGTACTAAGAGTTTCTTGGAGACGAGTCCAAGCCACAGCAGCAATACAAGCGCTACGCACACGTATATCCGAGCTATACATCGTCCATCATCACGTTCAACCAACCAAGTGTAATGTAGCGGGGGTAGTGAGATTATGCCATCCCCCGGACAAGGCGTCTCGCCATATCCCGAGGGAATGCATAAAAGGATACGCCTTATCTCCTTTCGGGCGAGTCTATGATCCTGTTGACCACGAATATTTACAATCATGAATCTAAACGGAGCCGCGTTTGTTATCGGAGGCAAGTTTCACGTTTCATATGTCTGGCGCATATGGAGGGCGCAAGCTGACTATCATTCCATGCAGCGAGCGGGATCGGCAGGGCTTGTGCATTGGCTTTTGCAAGACTCGGGGTCCGGGGGATCGTCGTCGCGGATATCAACTTCGAAGCTGCTAATACGCTTGCGGCCGAGTTACATAACGCAGCCGTGGGCGCGGATTTTCACGCAGAAGCTGTCAGCATTGATGTCACACGCGAAGAATCAGTGGTTGCGGCCGTAGCGCAAGTGTCTCGGGTGTTGGGTCGGATAGACTACTGCGTAATTGCTGCGGGTGTATGTAAACCTAACCGGTTATCTTGGTTCTTTGCACTTCGTTGCTGACCGCTTCATCTCCTCAAGGTCGGAGTGAAACTTGCTCGTGAAGTTGTGGAGGCTAGCCCGGCCGAATTCGACGATATGTATAAGGTCAATGTTATAGGGACATTCCTTGCTACCCGCGCCGTGTCAGCAGCCATGAAGTCTCAGGAGCTAGCTGCAGTCAGCCCACAGACCCCAGAGCGGGGGTATACTCGTGGCTGCATAGTCATTCTCGGGTCAGCATCTGCGTTTATCGCGACGCCCAAGATGATTCAGTACACTGCGGCTAAGCATGCTGTGCTTGGTATCACCAAGACCGCAGCCTTGGATAACACGAATCATGGCATCCGTGTAAACAGTGTGTGCCCATCCTGGGTCGATACCCCTATGGTGCGTAAGGCGATGAGCGAAATCCCTGACCTCAAACGTACGATAGAAGCTGCAGTGCCCATTGGGCGGATTGCGCTAGCAGATGAAGTTGCTGATGCTGTCATGTTTCTCTGTAGTCCTATGTCAAGTTACGCTGTGGGATGCAACTTGATCCTGGATGGAGGTACTACATTGTCTATGAATATTTAGTCAGTCACTCTCTGATATGTGTTCCGGGTGCGCTTGAATAGGAGTGAAAGAGTCTAGGATAGTACATGTGTTTTTAACTCCGCTATCTCCATAAAATTGGTGTTGTGAGATATCGTACCTACCCAGATGGTTCTTTAGTGCATACCAAGTCAATCTAGTGCCGATAATCAGATACCTATATTGAGCAAAGGCATGGGATGGTAGCCTTCTTCTAGCGCCTTGAAGCTCCGTAGACGATGACGATATATCACGCTCAAATGACAGGGCATGTATAAATGCCCGGATTCTGATGACAGCGCTCCCTTACTACTGTGCACACTCTCTCGCCGTAGCTCTCTTGATAGCAGTGATATTATATCCAACAATCGTACTCGTCATGGCTGAGAACACGACTGGTTATCATACCGAAAGCTTTCCCGCTCCTGGCCTACGTCAAATTTTCCGACACGTCACTGGCCATAACGACCAAGGCGAGTCCGTATTCTTGCAATCAGACCACGGGGAACACTACCGTTTGATGGTTGAAAAGCAGGCTGTTGCCAATATACTGTATTCCACTAGGGAAACTCCTGTTGAGCTAAACGACAATGCAGATGTCCAGAAGGCCAAAGAACAAGAGGTATGTGCTCCGCCCCTGGTCCCTGCTCCTCGTTCTTGTAAAAAGTCGGCTTACTGAGATGCTTTAGCCACCGTTTCATTACGAGGGAGGATCGATCGTTCGCATGATAGACTTCGGTCCAGGCGTGGAGTCGCCTTTCCATCGGTCTGAGACGGTCGATTATGGTATTATCGTGGAGGGAGTGTTCGAGATATCGCTCGACTCGGGGCAGAAGCGTATTATGCGTCAAGGTGATGTCTGTGTGCAGCGAGCTACAGCGCACAAGTGGAAGAACATCACGGGCAATGGTACGTTGCCGGGTCGCATAATGTGGGTTCTTCTGGATTGTAAGCCGGTCTATGTGAACGGCAAGAGGATGCAGGGCTATCTCGGAGATCTGGCTAAAGAGTACGCGGGTCGAGGCACGTATTACTAATTAGAGAAACGAGCTAAGATTCGGCCAAATTGGCCGATCTTATCGTCGATCCGATCAGGTTACATCGTGTATATGCAAGGAGCCAATCACAGGCGCAGGCAGGTGTGAAAACAGCAGGCTTATTAACACATAGAACACTTTTTCTTGGCATGTTATGTAATTGAAGTATGACAAATGTAACTTCTATGAGGGGACGAAGAGCCTGTTGCGTCCGAAATTGTCATCTTCTCGTGAACTCAACTTCCAGACTTCCTTTAAGCTGCTATATCATGGATCTAGACATCATTTACTCAGTCTAATTGCGTATTAACCATACGGCAGTATATGATTGTTCACAGGAGACCTACCTCCATTAGTCAGAGTCCGCGACTTTGTATCCATACCGTATCGCTGTGTCACGTAGGATCCATTTCGCGCCGAAAATTTCTTGTAATGAGAAGCCTCTAGTTTTCGTGACCCACAGCCTTTTCAGCTGCGCCGCGTAAGGTATCCAATCGATGACTTTCATTTTACAGGCTGTCTAATGTACAGAAATCCCACGATCCTACGATACTAGGTACATAAGGAGACCGTAAAGAAGCTTTGCCCTCATTCCTATCATCGTCATCTTCTTACTTCTACCCCTCGTACAAAGGCGTCTCTCATTACGTGTACAAAGTCATCTAAACGAATTGATTTGTTGTCTTATGTCAACATGGCCCCGGACGCCCTATCCCCTGACGACCCTCGGGTTGAACATCACTTCAGTGACGTTGGCGGTGGTATCAAATACCATTACATAGTGGCAAACCCCAAAGAGAAGCCAACCGCAACTGTTCTCCTCTTACATGGTTGGTACGTACATCACTGACGACTAAGACGAAGTTCTGGCAAACCGATTTACTCACAATCTACTTGCTCTCTGTAGGCCGGATCTCGGCATGGGATGGCGATTCCAGGTGCCGTACTTACTGTCCCTTGGGCTGCAGGTGATCGTGCCGGATCAGTTAGGCTATGGTCAGACATCTGCGCCCGACTCGCCCGAGCGATACTCGCTCAAGGAAATGTCAGACAATATGGCGCACATCATTCGCGAGGTCACCAATGAACCGGTCATCCTTGGCGGGCACGACTGGGGAGCGTTCCTAGCCTGGCGTCTCGCGATGTACCACCAACCGCTAATCCGCGCTATATTCTGCTTCTGCATACCCTTCAATCCACCCCAGTTAACCCTCACCCCGCTCGAGGAATTTGTAGAGCAGAATCCCAAGTTCCGTTACCAGCTACACAACGCAAGCCCAGAGGCCGAGACGGCAATTAATGAGTCCCCAGCTCACCTACGAGGTTTTCTCAACAGCATGTTCGGGGGGGCTACACCTGAAGGCTTGCCAGGATTCGACCCGTGGGTGGGCATTTTCACGGATCGCTTGCCAAGAATCCAACCATCGCCCCTGGTGACACCCGAGATCATGGATTACTACTGTAATTACCCATTACTTCCTTGTCCGATTTAAAAAGCTAGCTAACAGGTCTCTACCCGACTTAGTTCGCGAGTATTCTCGTAACGGCCTCCACGGCCCTATGAACTGGTACCGCACGCGGCCAATCATTTGGAAAGAAGAACTACCTCTCGCGCAGCAGGAAGCATCTTTCAAGTTTCAGATACCCGCCATGTTGGTCATGGGCGGCCAAGACCATGTGCTAACACCAGATCTGGCCGATGGTCAAGAGCGATACTTCGAAGCGGGGCTGAAAAAGGAGATAATCCAGGATGCCTCACATTGGGTTATGATTCATTGTCCTGATGAATCAAACAAGCTTATAGGGGAGTTCGTGACGAGTGTTTTGTCTAAAGATTGATGGATATGAGCATTACTTAAGCATACTTACTAAGCAATGAAGTCGTTACTCATCTATCCCTAGATTATGTAATCACGTTCTTGGTAATAGTGCGAGAAACATATCTTCACTTCTAGTATAGTTTTTTTAACCTAAAGAAATCTCTAAGCATTAAAGTATCTCGGCATATCATCTTTTTCTCATCACCAGTTTTCCAGGATTGCAGAGAAACAATGCGACGTGTGAAATATCATGGGCTAGCCTTAACCCTAACCCTAACGTCGACCCTTACCCCAACCCCAACCCCAGCCCCTTGTTCTCGTAAGGGATATTCAAACAGACTATCATAGTTCATCCCCGTGTCTGAAGAGAGTTTAAAGAGGAATCGATTGTCCCCAGGCGCCAATGGCTTCCGCGGGCCCTTCATCGTCGTCGTCATCTCAGGTCATCTTTCCACGGTGCGGATATGCTGAATAATCCTTTGGAAGTGCTGCCACTGCTTAGCCGTTGGCGGCTTCAAAGAGCAGGATTGGGCGGTTGTCTGCCGGATAGACATGTATGAAGGACCCATAAGATCCATATAAGTCCTTCGTGGCTTTAATTTCGGAAAAGGACGACGTACTAGCCGTCTGTAAAGTGTTTTTGAGGTTTAAGTCGCACACACACCTGGAAGAGTACGCCCGGATCCCAGCTCAACAAAGTCTACGTACGACTCATGGTAAAAGACTCGTTCAATATGCTTTACGATATTCTCGGGGGCCGAAGTAAACATTTTGGCTATACGATGACCTGCTGTTTCATCGTGAACATAGACGATATTCAACATAAGCATGGGCTGGTACAGGTAGAATTAGTATAGCTCATGGTAATTACTAACATAAAACTGCTTAGGTAGGTACTTTCTTTGCTTTTAAGTCAAAAGCATATGCTAATATTAAGAATAAGGAAGGATCAATTCCATCCTCAATGATTCTCCGAATGACTTCGATCACCCTCTTTAACGAACTATCACTAAATACCATGTCAGCATTATAATGCTTTCTGCCTTCGTCTGGCCATGTCTTAAAGGTTGAATCGACTATAACTACTAAGTTGTATCCGGCACCGCGCAAGCCCCAAAATAAATCTGAGTTGATTTTCTCTGAAGCTTCTACAACCGTGCCATTCCACAACACAACCTTGGCACTCTTTAGGTTAAAGCGCCGCTAAACATTCCATATTCAGGTACCTATCAACCGACCCATGCCACTGCTAAGTATGACTTTATGAATACCTACGCATGGAAATGATCCGACCGCTGAAACAAAATAGCATTAATACGTACAGTATGGATTTTCAGGGTTAGGGTTAGGGTTGAGGTTAGGTTCGAGGATAGGGTAAGGGTTAGGGTAAAGCTGGGGTTGGGGTTAGGTGCTTCTGGACGAGATTATGTTATTCATTTCTCTCCCCGTAGCGTGTAGCGCTGGAATGAGGTCAGTCATTTTAAAACCGCCACCAACAGTGGCTGATCCGAGTTAATGATTACATGGCGAAAGTTGTCCATATTAATCTGAACGACATCTTGGTATGTCCTGAGCGTGGGCACGTTACCATGGCCACCACTCTTAGTGACTAAAAACGGAATATTATTGCTTGATAAATACACCATCTAAAGCGTGACTCATTCGTAGGTAAGTATTAGTAAGTAGGAGTCAATCGCCAGAAAGGATATACAGGGGAAAAGAGCCTTTACTGACACCCTGCGACAGTTCCTCTTAGTTTTTTGGCTAGAATACCATGGAGAATGTTGGGGCCTCATATCTTGACCATCGCGCTACATGGTTATCCCATATGAAAGACTACCTGACTTACAATTTAAGGATGGAGTTTCTTTGGTAGGAACCTAGCGCGGAACATATTAGCCAGAATATTTGAGGCTATAATGGAGATCTGCAGGTGTAACACATACTGGGCTCGGAATACGATACAAGAACGATGGTCAAAAGGGTCCATTCTCGTGTAGCACGTCATGCCCATGTGAATGCGGGGTGTGTGAGAAACGAAAACGACAGCACATAGATAGCACGAACTATATCGTAACAAGCTCTGGCTCGTGGTTCGTCGTTATACGAATTTACGAGTATACTCCGAAGTTTGGAAATCTTCACGCCAGCCGGGTTACCGAAGGAATAAGATCGACCCGCCGGCATGTCAACGGCCAAGGTGCTTAGAGCCTCAGACCATGGAATAGAGAATAATCGGTAAGGGCTGCATGAAGGAGTAAGCACGGGGTCGTACGCCGGCTTGGCTAGGCCCTACCAGTTTGACCGCCTTATATCTGCCGGAGAGAAATTTCCTACCTATGTTTCACAGATCGTCCGACGATTTTGCCTTTCATTATCTAATTTGCTAAGGAGCGCGAATCGTATCACATAAAGCTTAACCACACCTTGCCTACCTATCTATACATTGATAACCGTGCAAAAGGGAGTGGTCGCTCCTATCCGAAAGGTGATTACCCTTGAGCCGCCTAGTAACGGTATTGCATAGGTAAGATATTATCGTCGTCTCCATTAATCCTAAAGTATGTTATATCATCGTAATATTTTTTTCTCTTCTTTGTCTTCTCGTATATTCTTCCTCTCGTGATTTTATCTAGGTTCCACGATGTCAACTTCAGGTCCGTGTACCAATTTCCCAGCCCCTGGCCTCCGCAACCCTTTCCGGTATATGAGCGGACACGATGGTCAAGGTAGATCTGTCTTCGTAAAGGTAAGAATGCCTAAGCTACTTTATTCATGATTATCGTCTCATATCCTGATAGACGGACCATGCGGATCACGGTGCACCGATGCTTAACGGGATCGCGGCCCAGTGCATCTTTTACAGCAGCGACAGTAACCCCATTGAGCTCACTGGAGATGTTGACCTGGAATTCATCAAACAACAGGTTAACATACCCCCTTGCTTCATCTTATATCCCCCAGCTAACCCCTTTTTCTACAGCCTTCTCTGCACATCCCTAATGGCTGTGTTGTCCGCATGATTGACTTCGCTCCCGGATGTGAATCCAATATGCATCGTGCGCTCACTCTTGGTATCGGTACTGTATGTGAGGGTGAAATAGAGCTTAGTCTAGGCGGTGGAGAAAAACGCATTCTCCGCCCTGGGGATGTTTCGATCAACCGTGGCGCAATGCATCAGTGGCGTAACACATCTAGCGATAAACCAGCGCGAATGTTATTCATCATGTTAGATGTTAAGCCCATTATTGTTAATGGAAAGGCCTTGGAGTTCGACATGGGCCATCTCATGAAGGAATACGCTGAGTATAAGGATGAGAAAGTCACGATGCCGAAGGCTTAATTAGATAGTTCTATACTTGTACCTAGGTACCTACCCTTATATACTGTATGGACTTTTCACCTTTAGCTTTAGTGTATGCGATCTACAATCCTAAATCTTGTCATATTATCTTTTCATAATGTTATTGTCTCAAATCCTTTAATCCAATTCACAAGATACATCGAAACATAGAAGACATGAAGCTAACTCTTCCCTCCGGGGCATAAGTGAATAGATCTTCATACTTGCCTGGTACCCGCTAAAAAGGTACCCAATGATTGCACATTCACTCCCCAGGGGGATAATAGTTGCTACTATGCCTCTAAGATACCCCGCGAGATGGATTATCATGTGATACCAGACTTAGGAGTCAAGATACCCTTGTCCCGTTGGCGGATCTAGGGTCTTCGTGGAGCCACAATCCAACCCATTCAATGGAGAAATACGGATTATATGTATTACAACAGATTTAAGTCCATAATCACAAGCATATATTTTACCGCTACTTTTGGTCTAGGGATTTCTTGCTATGCATATTGCGATGTTTCTTGGAGTCGCATAATGAAGATGAGATATCCAAGTTGACTTCACGATAGCCTACTTGGATATCCGAGATCGTTTCACTTGTCCTCTCGTTATACCACAGTCTAGATACCGAGTGGTCATGAAACACAGCATAATTCAGCGGGTCTAGACGTGTTCATGTGTAGATGGGCAAACAGCAAACCTGTTTTACAAAGCTTCAGAAAGTTACCTGTCAGTATAAACTTTGAAGTAGCGGGGCCGTTTACAAAGGATCCAAGTGAGCGGTGAAATGCCACGAGCGGTGAACTAGTTGTGTAATGGTGTTGTCGTGTATTAGTAGACGTAAGTGATGACTCTATAAGGCTAATTTAATATTATTCTGGCAATCGAGTAGTGTATTTGATGTAACACGGGATATAAGCGCCGTAGGAGATACAGAGTCTTGTGATACGTATGGAAGTCGTAACATTAAGGTAGTTGGGTCCTAAACCTCCCTATCTACCTAGCCGATTATGATTTACTACCCATGCTAGCATAAGACTTGTGTTGTGACATATTGTACGAGTGAGTCACGGGATGACTATCACTTTCGTATTGGTAGAGTCGCGAAGCTTACGATCTAGAATTGGCTCTAATAGAAGGCGAATCGTTGGATTCTCATTTTATGCATCAGGAATACTGTCTGCATGGCGAGTTTGATTCTATATGGCCCATCATGCAATCTTCAGATCTCGAACATTCTGAATTGCATAGATGCCCGACATGAATATCACTCACGAAGTAACTACCTACATGCTCCGAACCATTGGGTGTGGATAGATGACGATCATGTTGATCATTAGATAGGTAGGTATCTATTAGTTGTATGTAGAGCGGGAGCTACCTCAGACGATATCCCAGCCCCAACAAATCGCGTCGGAAGGCTAGCATAATAATGTGTTCTGAGACGATGTTCTGAATGAAATATAAATATGGTTCGATAGTAAGCTCGTGTTAACGTCCGGCACCTTAACACAGTCAAGGAATCGCATAACCTAGAATATACATCAGTACCTATGATTGAGCATTTCTTACTTCATACAATCTGCAACATTGGCTCTATGAGAAAATCAGAAGTCTTTGAAGATGGCGCCAACGACCACAGCCGACAGTGGTTCCTCGACCCCTTCGACGTCTCTGACTCCCTTCGATGAGCCTAATGACTATTTACCTCCTCGTCGTTCTGTGGTAAATGGACCCGGGTCTCCTGAACCAATTGCTATCATCGGAATGGGTACGTTCGATTTGTTTCGATAGGGTACCCCTTTTCTTTGATTGACGCTAATGCCCGTATTAGGATGTCGCTTGCCCGGCGGTAGTTCTTCTCCCTCTAAGCTCTGGGACCTCCTAAAATCAGGCACCTCAGCTCAGGGACGCTTTCCCGCTTCCAGATTCAACATTGAGGGGTTCTATCACCCAAACTCAGAGAGACCGGGGAGCCTGAATATGACTGGAGGTTATTTCATAGATGAGGATATACGAGCGTTCGAGAACTCCTTTTTTGGCATCAATAATCTCGAGGCCACTTATATGGATCCACAACAGCGCAAACTTCTGGAGGTTGTGTTCGAATGTTTTGAGAACGCCGGCCTACCCCTAGAAGAAATCTCAGGGGCTAATGTTGGTTGTTATGTGGGGAACTTCGTGACAGACTTCATAACAATGCAACTCAAGGATTCGGAGTATGCCCACCGCTACACCGCGACGGGTCTTGGTACCACCATTTTGTCTAACCGAATAAGCCATGTGTTCAACTTACGGGGCCCGAGGTATGCATTTGTTCACGTAAAATCCGCGATGACGTTCCTAAAACTGATATATCTCTGTTGTGCAGCTCGGTTATCGATACAGCATGTTCATCCTCTCTCTATTGCCTCCACGCAGCTTGCACTGCCATCCGAGCAGGAGAATGCGACTCCGCTGTCGTAGCTGGTGCCAACCTTATACAATCGCCAGAGCAGCAGCTGGCAACCATGAAGGCAGGAGTCCTGTCAAAGACATCAACTTGCCATACCTTCGATTCATCTGCTGATGGGTATGGAAGAGCCGACGGGATAGGAGCCCTATTGGTTAAGCGGCTAAGTAATGCGATTCGTGATGGGGATACAGTCCGAGCTGTTATTCGCGGCACCGCCGTGAATAGCAACGGCAAAACAAATGGCATTACCCTTCCCAGTGCGGACGGACAGGAAGCCGTTATCCGAAAAGCATATGCCCAGGCGGGTCTTGGATATGAAGAAACCGCATATATCGAGTGCCACGGGACGGGCACGGCGGTAGGAGACCCTATTGAAGTAGAGGCGGTTTCCCGCGTCTTTAAGAAGCCGGAGGGGTCACCGCTGCTAATCGGCTCTTGTAAAAGTGGCCTTGGGCATAGTGAGGCAGCCAGTGGCATTTCTAGCATTATAAAGGTCGTCCTTGCATTGGAGAAGAAAGAAATCCCTCCGACGGTAGGAGTCAATAGTATTAACCCGAAGATCAAGCTTGATGACTGGAATGTTCAAATCGTCACACAGATGACCCCATGGCCAGACAGCTACTCACACAACCCTGATGGGGGCATTCGAAGAGCCGGTGTCAACTCTTTTGGATATGGTGGCGCTAATGCTCATGCCATCCTGGAAGCGGCAGAACATCACCTACCCCAGGGATACATGAATTCATCAATCAGACAAGCTGCAGCTCTATCTAGGACGATGATGCTTTTGCCCGTCTCCGCAAGCAATGACACGGCGTTGAAACGCAGGATAACCGACTTATCTGAGCTCAATCTTAGTCGCGTGAGCATTACGGATCTAGCTTACACGCTAGGTGTCAAGCGGTCACATCTCCCTACTCGAGGCTATGTTCTAGTACGCCCAGAGTCATTGAAAGAAGATTTTGTTCTTGAAAACACTCGCACAAAGGTAGAGGGAAAGCCATACTTGAAACTGCCTCTGGCTTTCGTTTTCACCGGCCAAGGAGCACAATGGGCAGAAATGGGAGCTGAACTGATTCACGAATTCCCCAGCTTCCGCCATACCATTCAGATGCTCGATTCGACTCTCCAACTGCTACCACACCCGCCAAATTGGACTCTCTTAGGAGCTCTTCTTGAACCTGCCAAGACTAGTATGATCAACCATGCCTCGCGCAGTCAGCCAGTATGTACAGCCGTTCAAATCGCTTTAGTTCAGCTTCTCTCCACTTGTGGAATTAAGCCCGAGAAAGTCGTCGGACACTCATCGGGTGAAATCGCTGCAGCATATGCTACGGGTCATATCACAGCCGAACAGGCTATCACTATTGCATACTATCGTGGATACACAGTTACAAAGAGCCCCAATGCTATGGTTGGCGCTATGATGGCCGTCGGTCTAGGTCGCCGTGATGCTCAGGAGCATATCGACGCGCTTTGTCTCGATAATCAAATCCGTGTAGCTTGCGTAAACTCTCCCGAGAGCGTCACCATAAGTGGAGATATCGACGGTATTGATAAGTTAAAGACACACTTCGAATCGCTTTCTGTTTTTGCTAGGGTGTTGAAGACCGATGGCAAGGCTTACCACTCACACCACATGGCTGTGGTGGGGCAAGAATACGAGCAATATCTCAGTTCTGCGACTGATCCTCGAGAAATAAACGGTCCTGGTCCGTATAACTCCGGAGTACAATGGATCTCGTCAGTCACCGAAGAAATAGTAGACAAGCACCACGTGGGACCCTCATACTGGCGAGCCAACCTCGAGTCACCAGTTCTGTTTAGCAATGTCGTTGAACAATTGCTGCAAGACTTTGGACCGCACCACCTGATTGAGATTGGCCCGCATTCAGCCCTGGAAATGCCTATCAAACAGATCCGTACTAAGTTGAACATGGGCGAGGATAAGGTGCACTACGGAGCTGCGCTGTCGAGAGGCAAGAACTCGGTCATCACATTCCTCAACCTAGTTGGAAACCTTTATTTGCACGGCCACAGTATTTCGTTCGAAAACGTTAACGTGATCCAACCGTGGCCACTCAAGACTAAAGGGGCATATGCAGGACAGCAAGGAACAATGCTGCTAGATCTTCCGAATTATGCCTGGGATTATGATTCGCAACATCTCATCAACGAACCGCGGGTTAGTGTGGAGTGGAGAAACAGGAAATATCCTCGCCACGATATTCTTGGCTCGCAGATGCACGGCGGTAATGGGATTACAACAACTTGGAGAAACGTGTTGAAGGCGAAGGACGTACCGTGGATCAAGGGCCATAAGTTAGATGCGACAATTGTATTCCCCGCCGCCGGGTACGTGGCCATGGCGATTGAAGCCATGTGCCAAGTAGCAGGGATCAATGGTGTTGACGATGCCTGTGCTCTCAGGCTCCGAGACGTGACTATTTCCAAAGCATTGGTTCTGGGGCAGGAAGCAAACGATGCCGGCGTTGAGATCTTCACGACGCTACAGCCAGCTCAGCTCCCCGGATATGGCGATGCTAACTGGTACCAGTTCAACATCAGCTCTTACGCCAATGGAGAGGCCACGACCCATGCCAAAGGCCTCATTCAACTAACAAGGACGTCTGACAGTACCACAGTTTCGAATCTTCCTATCGTCAGACCAGAAGATATGGAGCCTAGTGCTTCTCGAACGTGGTACAACAAATTCGCCGAGGGTGGCTTGAATTTCCAGGGCCAATTCCAATCCCTGTCCCAGATCCACCTACACAGGAAGCGGGAGGATATGCACGTTCTCGCCAAAACTCAGTTGCGACAAGGAGAAGGTGACGATAAGAACCCGGAATCAAAGTACATGCTTCACCCCGTCACCATCGACTCGCTTTTCCAAGCTGGAATAATTGCCAGCACAAGTGGCGTTGTTCGAGAACTTCGAGCTAAGGTGCCCGTCCACATAGAGGAGGCAATCATTCGATCACATGCACCTAGCCGATCAACAATGCTAAGAGAGAACGACTTGAACATAAAGGCTGTTTCTGAGCCCGTCGGTTTCGGTACAATTAGGGTCTCGGCCGAACTATACGGAGATAACGGTTTACCCATCTTGCAAATTAGTCGATGCCGCCAAGTTGCATACCAAAGCGGCACGCAACAGCAAGACGGAGGCGATGAGCGACATCCGATGCTACGAGTCATGTGGAAGCCGGACGTCTCAAGACTCGGCCCGAGAGATCAAGCCACATTTTCGGCATATATCGAACAGCAAGCGGCCCGTGATGTTATGTCAGCCGAAAAGGAGCAGGATACCGCCTTGACGAGATTGGGGGCTGCTCTTGACCTCCTAGTCCACAAGAACGCAAGGTTGCGCATCTTAAGCCTGTTCACAGATAAAGGAGAAGACAATTATTTCGTTAAAATCCTCCGGCTTACCACTGCCTTCAAGAGGTGCCAGTCATTATGGCACGGATCCTACGCAGAAGATGAAACCGTTCAATTAGTAGAGCACTCTTCAGATGACAAATCTCCCCTTAAAACATCGAGCAACGGTGATATTTCGGGCTTCGATTTGGTATTGTTAGGGCCTCAGAGCAATACTGCAAAGATAACCAACTTCGCGGCCATCAGAAATCTGATGACAGAAAATGGCACCTTGCTTTCTGTTACCGAGTCTGGCGAAGTTGCCAGGCTCGAAGGATTGGGGTTTACGACGCTTCAAACTCAATCTGGAGGAAAAAATGAAATAGTACTCGGTCGTCCACTGAACAAAGAAGGCTTCAAAATGAAGGCGGCCGCCATGACAGGGGAGGTCCTCATTGTGAGTCCCAATCACAAATAATGAGTAAATCGCTCGCTAACCCTAAACGCATCTCGATAGGTTGAACGGAACGCCCATCATAGTCTCAATAGCGCTCTTACTAATCAGGTGTACCGGGCGACTGGATGTCAGGCCAAGCGCATACCCCTAGAGCAGGTCACACCAGGCCTTCTCGGCGCGTACGCCGCCGTCATTGTGACTATTGAGCTGGAAACTCCAATACTATCGCAAGTTACCGAAGATGAAATGCGTTTCATCAAGGTCTTAACAGATAACTGCACAAATCTCATCTGGGTTACCGGCGGGCAGCTCCTCCACGGCGCCCAGCCAGAAATGGCTGTAGCTTTTGGACTGTCGCGAGCGCTTATGCTAGAGCAACCGTCATTGCGTTTCTTCATAGTGGATGTAGATATGAACGCCGAAATAGCTGCTTCAGACATCGATACAACAGCCCGACATGTCGTCGAGGTACTCCAGCAAGCAGTTGAGGACCCGGAGCCGGACTTCGAATTTGTACAGGCGGCGGGCATGCTCCACGTCAGCCGTTTTGTGCCCAGCAAGCGCAAGAACCGCATCTGTGAGTGACTCTCCTAATTATTTCTCAAGGAATTTCCCATCAGTTGAAAACAATTTGAATATGATGATCACTAACTCCAGATTTCACAGTCCGAGAGAAACAGGGTAATGAGAAGATGTCTCTAGCATTAGGCGAAGCAAAGCCTTGTAGACTGGATATCGAACAAGTCGGCCATACAGATGGAATTTTCTTTCGTCGTGAGGAAGCATATGCCGAATCACCCCTGAAGGCAGGTGATGTAGAAGTGACCGTGATGGCAGTTAGTCTGGGTACCAGGGTAAGCTTGCGACACACACGCCGCCAATCAGATGAAATGTGTATACTAATGATTTTCATATAGGATCTTCAAGCCATCAGCGGAAATTCCAAGAACAGTAACGGTTTGACATGCACATCTCAATATACCGCCATTGTGAGTCGGGTCGGCCCAGGAGTTACAAGTCTCGTCCCGGGAGACCGAGTCGTAGTCATGGCACCGGGCAGCTTCTCCACCAAAGAACGTGTCGCCGAGTGGGCTTGCCAGAAGCTCAATGATGATGAGGATTTTACGGTACGTCCAGTTCGTTGCGCGAATTTCGTGATGGAAGTTAACTGAGTACCTTTTGCTTTTAGAGCATCGCTTGTCTCCCCCTGGCCATCAGCACGGCTATTTATGCCGTCAACAATCGTGCCCAACTTCAGCCGAATGAATCCGTCCTGATTTGCTGCGGCAGCAGTGATACCGGAGCTGATCTCATTGCTGTGCGCATGGCGCAACTTACTGGGTCAAAAGTTTTCGTTATCACCACCGCCGAGGGGGTACGGAAGCAACTTATCCAAGATTTCAAGTTGCCACAGGATCAAGTCTTCGTCGCAAACGACGTGGAACTCAATGCCAAATTATTGGCAGCCACGAGAAATCGAGGCCTAGATATTATTGTGGCATTTACCGATGACAAATTGCCCGTTGCTATACCTGATCGTTCAGTTATCGGCGCCATTTGCGCCGACTGCGCTCGTCTCGTTCAAGTGGGCGTGGGCGGCCCGAGTTTGGTCGACGCAATGATTATGGACCCGGGCCTATTGCGCAAAAATGTGACAGTAACGGCGTTCGATATCGGAAGTCTTATTACACTTCAGACTCCAGATGGGGAGCGTATGCGCCGCAGGTATGTTTCTTACTAGTCCTCTTGATTATACAGGAGTAATATTCAGATAACGGCAGCTAACCCTCATCACCACACAGGTTGCTCTCTGACGCTATGACCCTGTACCGCCGGGGTGACTTAGAAGTAATTGACCTCTCTCCCAATATCTGGGACATTTCGGCAATAAGTGAAGCGTTCGATGCTGTGGCGTCTAACGGGAAACATAGTGACGGGGGTGTTGTCGTATCTCTCGAGAACGATGCATCACCAATCCCCGTGTTGCCCATCAAGTACGACTCCGTTTTCTGCCCTAACAAGACCTACCTGCTCGTTGGCTGTTTAGGAGGCTTGGGCAGAAGTATGTCCAAATGGATGCTTGCACGCGGTGCTCGCAAGTTCGTCTTTCTAGGTCGCAGTGGAACAGACAGGGCTCCGGCTCGTCGCTTAGTTGAGGACTTGGAGTTCTCAGGCGCTCAGGTAACCGTTGTGCGGGGCGATGTGGTTAACTTTGACGATGTTCAGCATGCTATAGCATCTATAGACGGTGCAATTGGCGGTGTCATTCAAGCCGCTATGGGCCTTGATGTAAGTAGTTCCCGTATCCTTCATTCGCACTTCTTTGTATAATTACCAGTTACTAATTCTTTAACTCTTTTCACAGGAAGCTTTATTCACCACCATGTCTCGACAGTACTGGCTCAACGGTCTCAAACCCAAGATTGCAGGGTCCTGGAACCTGCACAACGCCATCCGCGGCCGTGACCAGGAACTCGACTTTTTCTTGATGACATCGTCAGTATCTGGCAGCGTCGGTACAGCTACTGAAAGTAATTATTGCAGCGCGAACTACTTTCTCGATGTGTTTGCTAGATACCGCCGCGGCCTCGGTCTCCCCGCCACCTCAGTGGGGCTGGGTATGATTTCGGAGGTCGGCTATCTGCATGAGAACCCCGAAATCGAGGCGCTTCTATTACGAAAGGGTATCCAGGCCATCAACGAAGATGAGATGCTGCAAATAATCGATATTGCCCTTTCCCAGCAGACTGCCGTATCGACCGCTCCCGGCGACGCTTACGATGACTTAGGCTTAGGCCACGTGCTTACCGGTCTGGAGCCGCTAGGCCTCAGGGCACTTCGCGCCAAGGGGTTCGAGGGTACGAGTCCGGTTCTAGGCGACCCCCGCGCCTCCTTACTGTCCGCAGCACTAGACGAAGAAACAGCCGGGTCTGGAGGTAGCAGCGGCAGTGCATCAGTAAGCGGCCTCGCCGCCGAAATAGCTGAAGCGATTGAATCCGGTAACTCGGTGAAAGAAGAGGCTTTAAGGATGGTTATTACAAAGTTTTCAAGCCTAGTTCTAATGCCCAAGGACAAGATAGACGTCCATAAGCCAATGAGCAGCGTGGGGATTGACAGCATGCTTGCAGCCGAGTTTCGAGCGTGGGTTTTTCAGGCGTTCAAGGTCGATGTCCCTTACTTGACACTACTTTCCTCTACCGCGACACTTTCCACGCTTTCGGAATTGATTTCCAACACACTGCTGGCGGCTTGCGAGAAAGCTTCCTAGGACACGATTAGCAAATTTCCTTTTTGCCCGTTATCCAATAACTTAAGGTCAGGGCAATGTACTATAGATTAATTATGACTTAATGACTCCTTGGACTCGAACATAAGTCCTCAAGATTCATAATCATGAGCTGACCTCCTCACAAATTATAGGCCTGAATGTTCATCCCTATAGGATATAATAAGCGCGTGAGCTTAGATATCACTTCAAGTTGAATGTAGTCAGGCCATATCGCCCCTCCGTTAACTCCGATACGAGTTCACCATTCATTAATGCGGAGACATATGCCTCCCCGACAACAATCATGTAGTCTCCGGTCTGGCGTAATACAAGAGGGACGTGGCATCCTTTAAGAATTGCAACATTGTCGTTCGGTTGAATTTCCGGTGGTCCAAGCCCCATCCGACCCCTTTTCGTGATGAAAAATCGTCGGCCTTGCACCGCTCTCGTCACGGCGTCTGAGAAGTGTTGAACCAGTCTCGAACGGGTCTTGTCGGAGCTGTTGACGAAATCATCATATGCCCTTCCAAAAGAAACTGAGGCTTGATTTCCCAAATGATCTTTATCCATTACAATTGTTCTCCAAAAAAGACACATCGTAGTAATATCAACATTCGCTTTTGCGATACTCTGCCAGCGTTGTATCGTCGACGGGCTCACATGAGCAAGTGTGATTGTGTCATCGAAAAAGTCGATCGTATCCACCATCCACCCTTCAGCTGTTAAGCTAGAAGGAAAGTCTGTCATATCAACTATGGCGTGCGTGTTGCCTGATGCTCGGTAGAAATGACCACCCACTTCTTCACTGTTCAAGGGTCGCAAAGTATTCAAGCCCCGCCAATCAGGTAGCCAAGTTGGAGCAGTAGAATCCGAAATACTCAACCGGCCCGAGGAGATGATATCCAAATCATAACGATTGGTCACCATAAACCTTACCAAGTCAAGGAATACTTCTTGGACCGGCTTCGTATAGTCGGGTATGATATCGTCGGGAGTCACGTCTGAGGCCATTCCGAGAAGCGCATACAGCTTATCGCGCGAGTCTGTCGCTTGGTAATCCTGAGTGCAGTGGACAAATCGGACGAGGGGCATGGTCTTACTTCGTCGGAAGTGATCTAATACCGTAAACTTCTGGTATCCACAGGAGCGGATCATGGATGCCATTGGGTGTAAAAGAAATTCTGCCACTTGAATCGCCCGACAGAGATTCACTAACATCATCCAGGGAAAGATGGTATCTCCTAGGAGTATAACAAGCTCCCGTGCCGCGACCACTTCTTGAATGATCCAGATGCGCTTCCACCAAGGTCGCGTGAATAACTCTACAAGCCCTTGAAGCGCTTCTTTGGAATAGTTGAAGAGATTTTTCTTCCCTCTACTCCAATTACACTGAAGGATCATTTCCAGGGTATCGCGAATACACCCTTCGGCGTCGCCCAGCCATATGATGACAGATGATGCCGTGGAGAATATCCGCTTCATCATTTGCACCTGATGATTTCTCTCCTGGACATTTCCTTGATCAATGCAGATTGCATCAATCCACAGGCATCGTGACTCAGTAGGAGACCTCAACTTGGTCAACGCCATGTAAAGGTTCCTCGTTATACCAAGAGTTTGCCCATCGACGCCTATCTCATTGGTCTTCTGAAGACCGCCCCACGTATACGACAGCGCATCATACGATCCTGGGACATATTTAATACGGTCGCAATTGAATCCCAAAACCGGCTCTTCCACAACGAATTGTCTTTCTTGAATTAGCGAGAAAGCACTTCCAACGCCCAGGTGTTTTATATAAGAAATGCGAACCTTTCGCCAATTGATCTTCTTCTAGACCTCTTGCTTGATTCGAATAGCTTCCAATGCCAAATTTCACCACCGGAGTCCGCTGAGTCGACATGTTGATGGGAATGAGCTTCAAAAATATCAAGAAGTCTTCTTGTATTGCGAACGGCTCTTGTGTTCTGCTGTCGAATATCGGCCGAAAAGGACGTGGTTGGCGAGAGGAATGGGGGGAGTTGGATATGCTTGATAGACCCTTCGAGTCTGTCAGTTCCCGTGCCAGGATATAAAGTCAAAATTCTGATTTCGTCGGGATGCGCCACTTGCGAATAAACGAAGTCAGACGTTGCCATTATCTTCAGTGGTGGGACTTGTCGGTGACGTCCTCACAAATGGTGCCGGACTACATCATTGAATGGTGGTGAACGACCGGTCCGGACAGTACGGACAATACCCCTCACTTCGATTTCTTGATGTCAAGAAACAAGATTGATGAAAAACATTACGATATTACGTTGGCGGTTACATTTTATTGTTAAAAGAGATGTCAATTGACCTGACTCGCGTCAATTGATTGAAAGATGGCCCACGGGAAGTCGCTTCAGGATTGTGATAGAATGCCAGATCAACGGCGCGCCTCAACATGAAGTGATCGACGGAACAATTATTTTGAGCGGCCCTCACGATTCCCAGGAAATTGATTAGATAATACAGCATTATTACATAAGACATAACATAATTCGATCATATGCTTACCGAATAGACTAAGACCGTAACACAAAGACAATTTAAATATCAGGCACGCCTCTTGCCAAATCCACTTCCGACATTTCATCGTACATATGTGCTTAATCTAAAGACCCTAGCTGTTAAAAAATCTGCTCTGCCAGCCTACATTTTCAGTAGCCTTGAAGAAGCCGGAGCCATTTCGACTTACCTAGCAGAAAAGAAATTGAAATCCTGGGTATCGCGTATTTCGACTGTCCGGCTCCATTTCTTATAGCAGGTTATTCTCGCTACTATACGCTATATTTCACTACCTTTCCAGCGAGCCACTACAGGTCACCTCCACCCAAAGGCAGATTTGCTTCTTCATCTCGACCAAGCAGACCGGGATGCTGGGATGACCCCTCTCTCCGCATAGTGACCCCTTGCAGCCATCGATCCACTATGCATGATCTACAAAGTCATTGGCCAATCAGAACTCACCGTCGACGTCGTTTAGCCGCCTGCTTTTCGATAGGAACATTATGACGACAAGGGTGCCGGTAGTGGAAGGGTTCCTGGGCTTCAGCACTTCAAAGCTTCGGTCTTCATTCGCGGCATCGTAAAATTCAAAAAGCCTCCACAATGTGTACGAGGCCATCTTTCAAAGAAATTGGAAACGTCACAAGACGAGATAAATATACCGTGAGATACACCTTGGATGTTACAGGCAGATTCATACGTCAGCGGCTTGACGACCCCCAACGATCAGCTACGGGATTTCTCAACTTGGTAAGCCTGAGGAAAGAGCATTCCAAGCTGACAATTTCTTTTCACATTAACTAGTTCCCAAAGCACCTCTACGTCGAGGTTAGATCTTGTCATACATCATGCCCATCCCCCAAGAACGCCCCAGGCCTAGCGGCCATCCTTCTGACGAGCCAAGAATCATCCATCTCATTCCCAAAGCCCAGAAGGACACCATCAAAAGGATCCGTATAATCGTAAACCAACCCAATCTCACCCTCACCTCCAATGTCCGCCGCGACAAATCCTTCATCCATCCTGTCTCACCCCATCTCACCAACAAACACCTGACATCTAATACCCAACAAGCCACCGAACAATATGCCCCTCACAATTCATAGTCCCCTCCGCACTCAACTTTCCCCCATGGCTTCCCCCAAACCTCTTAATACTCTCATCAATCACATCAACGATATCCTGATTCGCGACATTGAACTCGAACTGCGAGGTATCCGTATCCGTCTCCCTCGCGATGCCAAACTTACACCCGCTCAAAAACATGCCGTCGACGAACCCGGCAGGCTGGCCCCGGAAGTCCACGCCCCAGTCCCCGGCGTCGGACAGGATGGACGAGCAGGTTGATAGGCAGTCTGTTGTGGTTACTGGGCTGTCGGATTTGGTCACGTCGTTGTAGGTTAGGGGCGTGCAGTACCCTGCGACGGACTTGTCGCCTGCGCAGGCGTCTTGTCGGGTGAAGAGGGATGGGAGCGCGGATGTGAGGCCGGCGCTGGCGAGGAGGAAGATTGTGAAGCGCATTTTGAGTAGTTATCGTCTTGTAATGTGTGTTTAACTGATAATCGTGCAATGATGTCTTGCGCAATTCTTCCGGTGCAGGAGGTAGGTCCTCAACTGTATAGATCGCCGTGAAGAAGCAAGTAGAAAGAATCCAAAGCCGGACAGAACAACCATTATATATACAAAAATATAAATGTGCCCGTCCGATACTCACACTCGCTCCTGGGTAGTCTGATGGGGCCAATCACGCATGTGACGTGACGATGGAGATCTCCGCAGCGTGATGGACCAGACTTCCACATCACAAACGTGACCAATCAGATCTTCATCCTACAAATGTGCCGAGACGAATCAGAAGGGAAAAGCCCATTCGCTCCAACGACATACCGTTCTGGGGTAAGGGGCAAGATTCCAACCAACACACGTGGGATGGTCGGTATCACTTCAATGGTTTCAATGGGAGGATTCCTGTGGTTTACGGGGGATACGACCAGCTCATGCTACTACCTACTACCAATCCAGTAGGTAGACGACACATCCCTTGGACATCTTCCGGCGTGATTGCGTTTTACGAAATCGCAAATTCATTAATCTGCTCAAAAATATGGTGAGTTATTGCTACATTTTAATTGTATGTTGAACAAGTTGAGGTTGTTTAGTCCGATATACCCTATATATAGAGATGTTTGCTCTTGCTCGGCCGGAGATGTGCCCCGCCACATCACCGAATCCCGGGTGCTTGGGCAATTCAGATCCCGCTACGAAGTCCTACCATCAGAATGGCTCGGAATCCTGGCAAACGTTAGCTAAGAGATAGCTATCAGCACAGCCCTAGCTGAGAATCCTCAGCCCCAGTCTAAGGCTAGGGCTGAATTGATGTTGGTAAGTCTAAGGGGGGCGATTTAAGGGTTTCAGGGGCAATCTTACACCCGAAGGAGTGTAATAGGCAACGATTAACTTCACAAAAAGAGTGGTTGACCAAGTTTGTTTAGGTAAATTGGGGTGAGGGGAGGTAGTGACTTGATTCTATATTACTTAATAGAACTAGATACAGTTATGCGAAGTGTTCTCGGTGTCATGCTTTATTTTGAATGTGTGATGTAGTGCAATTTACTCAGCCCCTTCCTTAGGTTGCACTGGAAACAACAGCAAGGTGAGTGTAAAAGGTCCATTTCTAGGCCTAACCAAAGGGTAAAACCCAACCGCCAAATCCATAAGATATTGATTTTTTTCCAGGAATCACGAGATTCATTTCTTCTATTACACCGTTCGTCTATGGTTCGATATCCTTAAGTTTGGGTATGTTCTGGTTTGTAGGTATGTCGCATTGTGTTGCGAAGGAAAGAGTTGTCGAGCTGGAAGTTGAAAAAGAGAGTAAGGGCGAGAACTGTGCAAGTAGGATTTGTGAACCTTGAAACAATGAGCCACTGTAAGGGAACATACCACTTTAACTGTGAATCCGTTATGTCTATTGTCACAACAAGTCCGACTCCGTGTGGTAATTATAGATCACATCGATTTCAGAGCTACTTCCATCTCTGCATCCTGCCCTTGGCATTGCTCGCAGCGCGGTTCCTGCACTACTTCCTTGACTGACTGGCAGTCAGGCTTCTTACAAGGCGTGTTGGTTTCATATGGCTTACAGCCACAACGATAGGTAATAATGAGTTTGCACATTGTGATGTGTCGAATAAATCCGCTGATAGTACTGCCGCTAAAGGGGGTGCGAAATCTAGTGGAGTCGTAGTGGTCGAATGCATCGTGTTGTCAAGTTCTTGGATCGTCTTCCGCGGGGTTATATAACAAGTCCTAGGAAATTAAAACGCCCATCTTGTTCATATTGAACGAGATATTATACATAAAGTGATCATCCATCGGAAAATTTTACCTAGCATAGCCTCTCTATTGGCTTTTATCGAAGCCACAGATCCTAATGCAGTCAACCATTGAGATGAAAATTCGAATTCTTCGGAGTGGCTAAAATGATAGCTCCTTTTTTTCGTCGCGACGACACGATCGAACATCGTCATCCATCCATAGAAGCCGGGCGACTCGGAATCTAGACGGGTATCTGCAGATTTTGTGTTTTTTTTGATACCCTTCACCCTGGTCAGCTCGTAATAGCAGGTCGCACAAGATCCGGTGCAGGCCACGAGCGCCGACGAATACGTTTTGCAGGTGCCAACATTGGCATCTCTTGTTCAGAGACTCTGCATGGAAAATACTTAATTAATAATAACCGACTGGGCGATCCCGTAGTTGCACCAGCTGAATCTTGCAGAAAGGAGACACAGCATGCATCTCCGAACAAGGCGATCACCCGCGATCTTAAACCTCGATCCGCGACCAGCATCAAATTGACGAAAAACTCCTGTAGCTTCCGCTATCAAAGAGGCTTAGAGTTGCAGACCGCTCCTTTCGTCATCCGCGTCTAGAACAATCGCAGAGCCTCTAAGACAAAGAAGTATTATACTCCGGCTAGGTATCTAATATCCCTTAGCATCTCAGCCATCTATGTTCTCAATTTTCGAGCACAGGGCCTGTGTCACCATAGATTGGGTCTCTCTCAAACCACGGCAACGTTCGAATGCTTTCCATTTTATCCTCTTCTCCTCTTTTGCCGTAGCACATATCCCAATTATACCCTTTAGGATATGAACCTACCATCTCAAAACGGCCCGTGATATCTCGGAGAAGCCTATGGCCGACACCAGCAGGTAAAATCAACACGTCGCCTTGCACAACTTCTTTCTCCACCTTTCCCGGGTTGTCCTCACCGCCAAAGCAGAGTTTTGCCTTTCCTTGGCTGATACATAATACCTCATGACTGGTCGAGTGATAGTGGGTTGTGCTATACATGGTATAGCGCCACTGAGGTTCCACGACACCAACTGCTGTGAGATGCGACTCTATGGCAGATGCGGTCAAGGTGGACGGAGGAAAAACCTCATGATAATGTAGCAATGGCTTGTTTTGGATGCTAGTGTTCGGTATGAGATTGTGCGCCGGGATAGAATGACGAGAAACGCGTAGTGAAGCTAAGGGAGTAGGTGTAAGCTTTAGAGCCATGGTGATAAGTATCTAGTCCTTAGTCTACCATTTCACGGAGTAATGAATATCTGTAAGTTCGGTCGGCGCAGACTCGAAAGTTGACCGAATGCATGTTCCCTCATGCCTTCCTTGTTTGATAACAAATATGTCAGGTCGACGTCATCGACGGCTGAAATACACAGTATGTTCCCGTTAGTTTTAAACCATCGGTTGATGTATATCATTTCTTTACCACATATTACCTACTAGTCGTGCAAACCAATAGTAATCCGCAGTGGCTGCGGGATCCTCGGCGCCCGCTTCCAAATACGTACTAGGTGCATTTACGATGCTTGTAAGCCATATACCCAAAGCTTCACTTCACTTAACTCCGATAAACCCTCATCAATTCAAACAAGTCGGCGCCGTCCGGCACCGACCTCCCGGAGATAGTTGCTATCATCGCAGTTGTCGATTTGGAGACTGGTCTGTATAGCCTCTACTCTGATGCTGATAGGAGACGTGGTTAGGTATATAGCTAAGTATATACGCTTCTCTTGGTGTACCGCAATTTGTGAAAATATGAATATGTCCCATCTTTGAGTCAATACCAGCTTGTGAAGAAAACCCGACAAACCTTAACAGACTAAAGTTACAAACCATCCTTTAAACATTCTATACAATATTTCTGCAGATATGACCTACCAGCGGGCTATTATCGTCACAGGAGGCACTGTTAGCTTAGGCTATTACACCGCACTAGAGATCGCAAAGGCCCATCCCGAATACCTAGTCGTGGTTTCATCACGGACTGACCGCGAACACGCCGCAGATACTATCAATAAAACTCTCAGCCAAAACAACACGACATACATCCCCCTTGATCTTTCAAACCTTCAGAAAGTCCGTTCGTACGCCGAAGACTGGGCAACGAATGGTTACCCTCCAATCCAAGCCCTAGTCTTTAATGCCGGACTTCAGTTTCCCGGTGGCTTGACCAAAACCGTTGATGGGCTCGAATCCACCTTCGCTATCAACCACGTCGGCCATGCCCTACTTTTTCACTTGTTATGTCCTTACCTAGCGCCTAAAGCCCGAGTGGTAATTACCTCAAGTGGAACTCACGATCCCAACCAAGCAACCGGCGGAATGCCAAAGCCGAATTATATCAGCGCCGAGGTGCTCGCTCATCCTACAGATGCGACGGCCAACGATCCTGGTCGAAAGCGGTACGTCGAGAGCAAGCTGGCGAACATACTATGGGGATATGCACTCGATCGCCGTCTAAAACAGCGCGTCCCGGAGCGCAGAATCACGGTGACTTCGTTTGATCCCGGTCTCATGCCCGGAACCGGCCTAGCACGAGAAGCAAATGCTTTCGAGAGGTTCCTCTGGAATTACGTCTTGCCAAAGCTTATTCCGCTACTGAGAGCAATAATATTCTCGAATATACACCGTCCGCAAGAGTCCGCTGCTGCGCTAGCAAGACTAGCGATCGGGTCGGATGTAGAGGGTGAAAGTGGGAAGTACTTCGAGGGGATGAAGCAGATTAAGAGTAGTAAAGATAGCTATGATGAGGCGAAGCAGGATGACTTGTGGAAGTGGACGGTGGATTATCTTGCGAGGGGGGATGATGAGCGCGAGAGATTTGAGCGGTTCAAGTAGAACGCGTTGAAGTCATTATTCTTAGAGCCTCCCTGAAGTTTAACATTCCAAATTAGGAGGAAGACACAATCCAATTATTTCAAATTCAGTGGATTAATACTTGAACAGCTCATCATTAGTACCTACTTCAACATGTATATGAAGTCGGTTCTCTTGACTAGGTTGGTAAGTTGCGACAACTTTTTACATACATCTTGTTGAGATAGAGATGCGGATGGATTTGGGCATTCGGGGCTGAAGTAAACGCCATGATCTAGACTTTAGATACAATGAAGGTTAGGTAAATTCCCTTACCAATTCATCATCGTACTCAATCGTGCGTGTCGGCTGGCCGTTCCGAGCTAGCCCATTGGGTCCCGAGGCCTATCAGACAATCACGCAATGTTATCCCCGAGCACGTCAGCGTCGCTTGCAGGGACTCGTCGCAGCACCGCGCAAGCAATATGGAGATGGTACAAGCAAAAAACGAGCATTAAAATGAGCCCAGCTAATCGATTGCGGACCTCGCGATCGGCGAGTCGGCGTAATGTCAAATTCATTGGTTAATAGCATTAGCAACGAGATCAAACGTCACGATATTTAAGAGCTGGGTTTCACGGTCCCAATCTGTCGGAAATGATCTTCGCAGACTTTTTGCTATCGTTTTCCTGAGGTTACTCCGTCCTAGAATTTTAGAATGGCGCTGGAAAAGTCTCTCGAGACGGCCTTGAAGGTTGATGGTCATAGCGATGAAGAGGCTGCTCCTGTTAATGTCGACGAGTCTACCGTGGCGGATTGGACCGAGGCAGAGGAGCGCGCTGTGAAGCGCAAGTAAGGCTTCACCTCAAAATATTATGAAACTGTTCATAAAATGCTAACAATTTCTAGACTCGATCTCATTCTGCTGCCAATTCTAGGTTTGGCGTTCTTCTCCCTGCAGATGGATAGAGGAAATATCTCAAATGCGTTAACAAGCACGATAACACAAGATCTCAGAATTACTACCAACCAGATCAATGTGGGAAGTAGTCTTTTATCAGCAGGAATCGTCCTCTTGGAAATACCTTCAAATATCCTGCTACAGCGTGTGGGACCTCAAAAATGGTTATCGTGCCAGATTGTGGCTTGGGGGCTGGTGGCTACCTTCCAAAATTTCATCACCAACTATGGCGGGTACCTCGCTACACGTTTACTTCTCGGTCTGGTAAGTGCATCGAGTTCATAAACTCACCTTGGTAGATATCGCATGCAACATAATGCGCTGACATTCACCTTGCAGTGCGAAGCCGGCTTCATCCCCGGCTCGCTGTACACCATGTCAACATGGTACAAGAAATCCGAATCCAGCCTCCGCATCTCCATATTCTTCCTCGGAAACCTCATCGCCTCCGCCACAACCTCCCTAATCGGCGCCGGCATACTCAGCATGGGCGACCGATACGGCGTCGCAGGGTGGCGCTGGCTCTTCATAGTTGAAGGCGCAATCACCATCGGCGTCGGCATAATCTTCATCCTATTTCTCCCACCAAAAGTCGGCAACGGGTCCCCTCTCATTAGTTTCGGTCGCTGGTCCTATTTCAGCAGACGCGAGTCGTACATCCTCGTACGTCGCGTCCTCCTCGACGACCCCGCCAAAACCACGAATCACCTGCGCATTTCCGGAAGCGACGTCTGGTCTACGGTGCGGAATCCGCGCATCCTGCTGCACATCGTGATAACGCTAACCAGCGTCGTCCCGGTAAATGCGATAAACACATACGGACCCTCCGTAATCAAGAGTCTAGGCTACGGCACGGTGCGCGCGAACGCGATGGCCAGCGTCGGCGCATTTATCGCGGCCATAGTTACCGTCCTCCTAGCCTGGGTCTGCGACACGACGAAGCGGCGGGCGCCATCATTACTTGCCGCGTCCGTGTGGAGTATCATCGCGTTTGCGTGCTTGAGGGAGGCGTATAAGTGGAGCGCGGGACGGAAGTACGCGGCGGTGGTTTTCTCGATGGCGATGAATTCCACCGTTCACATTTTGAACGTGGGCTGGTTGACGGTGAATTGTCGAAGGCCGCAGGAGAGGAGTGTGGCTATGGCGTAAGTTTCCCTTCTCCCATTCCTTATCACATGCGCATGCTCTTTAAGTTTTCCAGTTACAATCGACCTCAGCTAACTTTGAAACTAGGATGATCATAATGGGAGCAAATGCTGGTGGAATCGCGGGTAGCCAAGTGTTTAGAACTCAAGACGCGCCACTCTACCAGACTGCTTTCACAGCCTGTTTAGTGCTTTCTGCGGCGGTGGCTGTGGAGATTATAGGGCTGAGTATTTGGTATCTTATCAGTAATAGGAATTTGGAGAAACGCGGAGATATTCCTGTGGTGACTGGGAAGACAGAGGGGGCGCCCGATGGACACCAAGTAGAGCTGGCGAAGAAGTGGAAGTGGACATGGTAAAAAGATGTTGAATATAGTTCACTGGTCTTGAAATAAAAGTTGATTCGTGGTAAAATATTGGCTGGCTGGTTTCTGTGTAACCCCATGAATTAGATTAACACTCATTCCAGTATTGAAAATTTCAACCTTTCGTCCGTTTGGCATAACTTCCATTAAAGAGATTATATCCCTAAACTATCGAACTAGATATTCCAACTCAAGACTCTTACAAGTTGTCGTCAGTAAGACTCATGAAGTATACTGGACGCTTGGACCCTCTTACAAACTCGCATTTATGTTTGTGGGGTGTTTTCTAAATCACACCTAAAGGGTGTGTGTGGATCCTGAATTTCAGACGGAGGCGGTGAACACGCACCAATCGGCTAATTAGAGGCGTTTCCCACAGCTTTGAATCCGTAAAAATATAGGAAGACTTAGCACAAATAAAATCTCAACGAATCAGAAGTGAAATCCTGGTGGCGCTCTCAGCCTTCAGGCGCTTCTTGCCGTAGCGGGCTTGTGGTTTAGTGGTATAATACTCCCTTAGCAGGAACGAACCAATAACCAACGATATATCTCACGATAGCTTCGTTTCTAAGGTTTGCCTACGTCTGGGAGTGGTCCGGGGTTCGATTCCCCGCGAGTCCAATAGTAGAAGGTTAAATTCCTTCTATACCACCTTTTTTGCTTCACTTTTCTTAATGTTTTCCCAACTGTGCTGATTTTGGGGCCGGTGTATTTTGGCTTCCCGCTATTTGCTCCGGGGTCACGTGAATCATCAATATCAAATCCAAAGAGTTCAGTTAATAGTTCAAGGTTTTAGTTTCTACTTTTAAGTTTCTGTCCTCTGTTCCTGCTTCCGTCATTCATGACTAGGCTTTTCCTCTTTTTTAGAAGAGCACGGGTAATGACTTAGTGCCCGTCAAGTTACGAAACCATCACGCGTCCTAGGACTTCGGAGGCACTTTTGTATCTGTCTTTCCCTTCCCCATCTTTAGATCACCAATAACCCTGGTAGTAAGATTGTTGTCTACGTTGCAGGGTCCTAGAGGCCCATAAAAGGATGAAACTAAGAAGTGATATGTTCAAGATATTCTATTATAATGGTCCTGTATGATACTCGAGAATGCGAATTCGTATTCGGTTTTGGAGTTTTGATGGCAGAGGGTTTCAGGAGAGTTCCAGGAGAGTTCAATAGCATACTAGACAGCCACCCAACCCCAGCCACATTTCGATCATATTTACTTGTGGCTTGTCGCGTTCGTATTCGGGTTCAGGGGAATTATTGAATGCTCCGAAAGAGCAAGCACGGTCGAAGCTTTACCCCTGTCTCCGCTTTCTTCTAATGCAGTTCGGTGAAACCCTATTGGCCAAGAGCTGTTCAAACTTAAAGTCAATTCTGTAGTAAAATTGGCCAAGAAATTGAAGGGACCCATAGATTTGGGTGGGTCTGGACAATCAATTGTCGATAAGGGACCTGGGGACCAAAAAATAATAACATAAAATGTCGGCGAAGACCCCTTTTACATGTTACCTTCTTTTCGACAACCCCAACGCTTGCTTTGCTTCACTTCTTCATCAACGATTCCTGTTGTCAATCCCTAATATATCCTGTATTAGTCTGTAATTGATTACATTCATTATAATTGTTTTAGTCAATCATTCAACATGGCACCGTCCAAGATCGAACTTGAGAAGCAAGACAGGGCTCGCGATGCCGCCTTCAACAAGGCTATGCACGGAGAGACTGCCCTCAACACCGGAGGTTTCCGAGCTATGATCGGAAAGGGTGGCAAGGGCACTGATGCGCAAAAGGCTGCTGTTGACGAATATTTCAAGCACTGGGACAACAAAGATGCGAAGGACGAGACTGAGGAGGATCGCGCGAAGCGAACAGCAGAATACGCTACCTTGACCAGACAGTATGTCACACACTTTTAAGATGCTCTCGTGTGCGATCTCGATATTAATATTCTTATAGTTACTACAACCTGGCCACGGATTTCTACGAGTACGGTTGGGGTCAATCCTTCCATTTCTGCCGATACTCTCTCGGTGAGAATTTCTACCAGGCGATCGCCCGACACGAACACTACCTCGCACACCAGATTGGTATCAAGGAGGGAATGAAGGTTTTGGATGTCGGCTGTGGTGTTGGTGGCCCTGCTCGAGAGATCGCCAAGTTCACCGGCTGCCATGTTACCGGCTTGAACAACAACGATTACCAGATCCAGCGTGCCACTCATTATGCCGCCAAGAATGGCATGTCAAACCAACTTGCGTTTGTCAAGGGAGATTTCATGGTAGGTTTTCAATACATGCTCTTTTGTCCTATGCTCCATACTTGGAAATGCTAACTCAATTAATAGCAAATGGATTTCCCCGACAACAGCTTCGACGCCGTCTATGCTATTGAGGCCACAGTGCACGCGCCTAAGCTCTCGGGTGTTTACAGCGAGATTCTCCGTGTGTTGAAGCCTGGTGGTGTTTTCGGCGTGTATGAGTGGCTCATGACCGACGAGTACGACAACGATAACCTTGAGCACCGCGAGATCCGCCTCGGCATCGAGCAGGGTGATGGTATTTCCAACATGGTGAAGATTGAGGAGGGTCTGGAAGCTATGAAGATTGCTGGCTTTGAGCTGTTGCACCACGAGGATCTCGCTGACCGCCCCGACCCTATTCCCTGGTACTGGCCTCTTGCCGGAAAATGGAAGTACATGCAATCAGTATTTGATACGTTCACCATTGCACGGATGACGTGGTGGGGTCGTATGCTCGCTCATAACTTTGCCGCCGCTTTAGAAGCAACTGGCCTGGCTCCGGCTGGTACCAAGAAGACGGCTGACAGTCTGGCTCGTGCTGGTGACTGTTTAGTCGCCGGTGGAGAGAAGCATCTCTTCACCCCGATGTACCTGATGGTTGGCAAGAAGCCTGAGAAATGATCGATCTAATATCAAAATTGATATGATATAGTGCATCGAGGGGAGATGAGCAATGTGCTTATAAGCACAGTAATGAGTCAAGACGCAACGTCAATGTCTTCTAATACTAATAATACTAAACATCTGAAGAGTCTTTGAAGGCCGAATCTAAGATATAGAATAGCCCCGGCTCCGATTTCTCTGTATATACCTAAGAGATAGAAGCATACTGCTGGCCGCACCCGAGAGCCTTTTACTACCTATATATACTTGTTAGAATTATCGAAATAAATAATCTGGAAACAATCTTATGTCCAGACCCGAATGTGCCCTCATGAATTTCATAAATCAACAGCTTCGAGCTGTCTTGACTTATCGATAGTGATAAGCATCCTGCAATTGGAAGGAAGCCAGCTTAGATCGATCCTCAAGAAATGCGTAGAAAAATTGTAACTTATCCAGGTACGGATTACCCCCAACGGAGGAACATTCAATCCCCCAATCGACGTCCGAGATAAGGTAAGTGACAAACTAAGCGCCTGTCAACCAAGTGCATTTTGAGCACAGAAATTTGTATTCTTAAAACTTCCAGAACGCATTAGCGTATACTAATTCATCCTTCACGATCCCAGTATCATGAAATTGAACAATCCATGAATTTGCAATAGCGACGGCGTGGTGGTTAAATAAGATACTCAGGTACGTTTCTTTCCAAGGGATGGAGATTCCAAAGCTCCGATATATCGGAAGGGCAATCAGCTAATCCCGATAGGGTTTAGCGCATCCTTAACCTCAACAAGCTGTTCCTATTCCATCCGAAAAAAAAGTTGGGAGAGGAACCGCGAATTGATAGCAACTCCAAAAAAGGCTGACGGAGAAAATCGCTCTTCAAACCCTCTCGTAATCAATCCTCATCATCCGTCACCAAACCACAAACCAAGCCAACTTCTCGTCGGCTGGGAGTTTGGTTCCAATTGGATTCTATCTTACTCTCCTTCCCTAACTATCCTTTCCGAACGAGTCAATCCCCCTCAATCCGATCAAGATGTCGCGATATCTCCGCCCGGCAGCTCGACTAGCTGCGTCCGCACGCACCGCCGCAGCTCCCCGAGCTCTGACCCGGTTCGCACCCGCTTCTTTCGCTGTCTCTCAGCGAAGAACGTTCGCCGATGTAAAGGGAACTAAAGATTATACCGTCCGTGATGCCCTTAACGAAGCTATGGCTGAAGAGCTTGAGGCAAACGAAAAGGTTTTCATTCTCGGAGAGGAGGTTGCCCAATACAACGGAGCATACAAGGTTACAAAAGGTCTATTAGATCGCTTCGGCGACAAGAGGGTTATCGACACGCCGATTACGGAGAGTGGTTTCTGTGGTTTAGCCATCGGTGCTGCTCTAAGTGGTTTACATCCTGTTGTGAGTAGAAAGACAAACGATCCGGAGACCGAAATAAGAGAATTGTGGGTTAATTGGATATGTGATATTTAGTGCGAGTTCATGACCTTCAACTTTGCCATGCAGGCTATCGACCAGATCGTCAACAGCGCTGCCAAGACCTTATACATGTCCGGTGGTATTCAGCCCTGTAACATTACCTTCCGTGGACCCAACGGTTTCGCCTCTGGTGTCGGCGCTCAGCACTCTCAAGATTACAGCGCTTGGTACGGTTCGATCCCTGGTCTTAAGGTTGTTTCTCCCTGGTCCGCCGAAGATGCAAAGGGTCTATTGAAGGCTGCTATCCGCGACCCTAACCCCGTTGTTGTCCTCGAGAACGAACTTATGTACGGTCAAACTTTCCCCATGTCTGAGGCTGCGCAGAAGGACGACTTCGTCATTCCGTTCGGCAAGGCCAAGATCGAGCGCCAGGGCAAGGATCTTACCATTGTTTCCCTTTCGCGTACCGTTGGCCAGTGCTTAGTCGCAGCTGAGGGTCTCAAGAAGAATTACGGTGTGGATGCTGAGGTCATCAACCTGCGATCAGTCAAGCCCCTAGATATCGAGACCATCGTCCAATCAGTCAAGAAGACCCACCGACTTATCTCGGTCGAGTCCGGATTTCCCTTCGCCGGTATGGGCGCTGAGATTCTCGCCACTACCATGGAGTACGCTTTCGATTACTTGGATGCCCCCGCGCAACGAATCACCGGTGCTGAGGTACCCACTCCCTACGCCCAAGGCCTCGAGCAATTGAGCTTCCCAACCGAAAAGCTCATCGAGGACTTCGCCGCGAAGGTGCTACGCGTGTAAATGACGAAAAAGAAGGGTATTGACTATATAGAAGGGGAGTTTGAGGCATGAGCAATGTACAATATTAATCATTTACTACCCGGTACATGTGATTACTGGATTAGGTGTCTCGAAGACGGCGGTTGTCATTCCCACGACGAAAAAAGGATATACATTGATTTAACATGCTGCACTCTTCCCGATGCTTTCTTACGTGCCATCCGAACCTTTCGTCATTTTGATCATTACATTTTAGATGTAGTTTATTATGCGGACTCCAATTCCCAAGGAGACACTAGTGCAAGAATGAGGACATGAGATATGCGGTTAGACCTGGGTAGTGCAACCTTCTTAGTCAAGGAAGGGTAAAATGGACATGTAACTGTATATGCAACTATATATGCAACAGTTGTTATATCAAAAAGGTGCTCGGGCACAAAAAACCTGCCTGCCGGGGAAGGTTTTATACCTTTAATGTTGGACGGTGGACGGGCAGACAGGAGCCAGGAGCCGGGCGCGTGGATTGGACCGAAGCTGCACGACCGGCTACCATCCATGCACCATCCATGTATTCCGCGTATTTGACTTGCATGATAGACCAACCGAAAACACCTGATGATATTCGAGTTGGTAGGATCCCGCATGCGCTAGCGACGGCGTTCATTCAATTCTTACTTTTTTATTTCTTTTTATTTTTTTCGTGGAAGGCTGGCAGGCAGATAATGAGCAGACAGGGAGGGAGGAAGGGTTCTAACACACAGACGTATTTGAACCAACCAGGTCCGAGGGGAACTTGGTCCAGCCTAAGTCCAGCCCTGGAGGGAAATACGTAACATAGCGTACCTAAGTGTGCGTGATGTAGGGTACGTATGGGCGTAATTCAAGTCGAATTACGTGTGCTAGAAGTCGCTTGATCGACGTCCCGAAAATGCCAACCCAAGAGTATGGGTCTCTTCTCTCCGGCGTGTTGGGGGCGCTGGAGATAAAAGAAAGGTACACTGGAGATCATGCATGACCCGAAAACCCCCTAAGAAAGCCGAGATGGCAGGTCAACTTTGGCGGGTGTGGTGCGGGCGGGCGGGTAGATGCTTCTTCATCTTACTAACCCCAACTCAAACGCAGCACCAGCAGCCCTGGAGCACCCAGCAGGCCGGCTCACACTGTTTAATAAGCGCAGCAAGAAGAGTGATCCGGGGGGGGGGAGGGTGAGTTATCGACAGATCATACATGGATTGAAATGTATGTGATATGTAACAAAAGATACTTTCGATATCCAGAAATCATGTCAATGTCAGGCCAGTCAGCCCTTGATAAGGCTTATTCCGACTGCGCATCTTTTCTGGTCGTTCTCTCTCTTGATCTTTCCTACATGACCATATGCCACCTTACATATAACGGTACCGACACCCAGGTAGATTTTCCCGCCACAATGGTAACCTAAGCTTTATAGTTTACCCCTATTCTAATTTAGGAAAATAAGAGGGAGGATTGACGGGTGGTAAAAGTAACTTAAGCTTAATACGCGGTAAATGAGCTTTTGACATTTGGCAACCACGACGCTTCGTCGCTGACCGCCATTAACAATTGCGAAACTCAAAAATAGCACCAAGCTCTAAGAGGGTAGAAGCAGAAGCAGAAGCAGCAGTAGCAGTAGCAGCGAGCAGCAAGCAAGCGTACCTCTTGCATCTTTGCGGTTCCTCGGGATCCACGCACATCCAACCATCCACCGCGACTACCCAGTCCTTCGAAATTTTGGGGCCATTCCCGGGGTGACACCCTAGAAATCTGGAAATACCCCGCCGCGTGGGCTTGGGTCGATTCCATTCTTCGATTTCTACTTGTTACACTCTTTTTTTTACCTCTTTTACCTGGTACTCTCTAACTTTACTTTACTTTTCCTTTACTTATCCTTACTTACAACCTTACCTTTATACTGCCTAGTTTCTTTGATCCTCTCTACCTAGTCTCATCCTTCTCACTTCGTTCTTCATCCTCATCCTGGTCTTCGACTTTACTTCGATCGTCGATAGTGAGAATCTGGGACCTTGTTGGCAAGGAATAAACCGTCAATTCATTTTATTTCGGATCTTTCCATTGACGAGGGTTACTTTTTTTGTATTATCGTTGGAAAATAGGTTCCCAAAGTGTGTAGTTTGATTTATTCTAACTATTTTATATCCTATATCTTTACCGTACCCGTCTCCTCTTTCGCTCTGTCCAATTTGTTTTGATTTTGTTCTTGTTTTCTTAATTTTTTCGACATCGAAATATTGTCGTACCGTCGTATTCTCATAATATTCCCTCCCACCCCGTCTGACGCCCTCCCCAGCTGAGGCGAAAATCTTAAGCCATAACGTAACCCCTCCAAAACGGGCTGACCCAAAGGATTCCTTAGTGCAAAAACCCCGATGGCGTACAAACCGACTCCTGCCGCGGGGGCCAGCGGTAGCGGTTCTGGTAGCACACAACCAAATCCGCCCGAGCCAGCGGCGATTATGGTTGCTTCCGATATAGATGAAGAGGTATGATATGATGCGCCTGGGGAAACCGTGTGACGGACGAACACGGCGATCAGCCTATTGACAACGGGCGATGCTAGTGACGATCCTTTTCGTATTATTCTTAAGTCAGAGAAAGTCAGGGTTTAACCAATTCATTTTAAACTTACAGGAGGTCTATATACAGGATGACGACGACGTGGATTCAGCCCTAGGAGACGATGCGTTAGTTACCTTGTTCTTTTTACCAAAGCGCCTCCAAAGTATTGGTGGTGTGGAGGACGCTCTCGTAGATAACGTAGTATTTCTTATGGTCTTCATTAGAACTTATTGTGTTGACTTCTCTTGCAGCTCGAGTATTATGCATTCTATTACGTCCAGTATCCTGAATTACAGGACGATCGATGGGCGGACGTATCATAGCGAGAAGCATAACAATTGGTATTTCGTGCCGAACGATGAGCAACAACTTCAGTCTCAAGATATCACGTACGTATAAGATAAAACTCAGATTTTATGTAATCAATTCATGTTTATTGAGCCTCGGAGGACTCATTATCTCCTTAGCCGTTATAAGGATGAAATTTTATACCCATGCTGACTGATGCGCTGTTCTCCATCAACAGACATCACTATCTCAGCATGTTAATAGGAGATAAGCTATTTCTTGCGCCAATACAAGATAGCGTGCAGGTCGGTCGAACCCCCCTCCAATATCAATCATATACTCACAGGTGAGATGCTAATGATATCTTATTAATAGAGAGTGCTGGATATTGGAACCGGAACAGGTGAGCTTAACATGCCCTTTCTCCGAAAAGACAAGTTCTAACCACATATCCAGGAATATGGTCTATGTATGTCACGCAATAAGATGGATTAAAAGTCTTATGAACTACCTTCTATCATTGCTCTTACTAAACCCATGACAGTATCTTTGCAGAGGTCTATCCGAATGCCGAAGTAATAGGAACGGATCTCTCGCCCACACAACCTCTCTGGGTCCCTCCTAATGTTAAGTTCGAACTGGATGATTGCACGCAACCATGGACGTGGTCTGAGAACAGCTTTGACTTCGTGCACATGCGGTATCTATTCGGAGCCATCGCTGACTGGGACGAGCTACTGCGACAGGCGTATAGAGTCACGCGTCCGGGTGCTTGGGTCCAGAGCTGCGAGGCAGACGTTAATCTCCGAAGTGACGACGATAGTATTCCACCAGATAGTCCTTACGTGACATTCTGGAATATGTTGTACCACGAAGCACAGGCGAAACTAGGTGTTTCGTTCCAGCCTATCGACGACAACGTCCAGAGAACTGCTTTTGAGAGGGCGGGGTTCGAGTGCATTGAGGTGCGCGATTTCAAGGTTAGTCTTGAACACTAGTTCATAATTCCAATTGAGAGGCGACTTAGATGAAGAGGAAATCTCCTTTTTAATATCACAGAGTACACGTTTGAGCCAATAGGAGCGAAGCCGAACATTGATCTACCAACTCTTCTGTTTCATCACACCCTAAGTATGAGAGCTAACTCATTTATAACAATCAGTTTCCTGTTGGTGGCTGGCCGGCCGATGAAAAACTCGCTGAAATAGGTCGGTACGTTCAAATGACCATGTTGAACGATGTTGAAGGTAGGCAAACATAATATCCCCTCTCTTGGAGTCTTGCTAATCATTCGACACGCACAGGATATACCCTTTTCCTATGGAAAACAGTCATGGGCGAGAACGCACCCGGATACGAGGAAGAACTTGCGAAAATGAGAAAAGAACTCAAAAGCAAGAAAAGGCACGGTTACATGAGATGTCGGTACGTGTTCGGCAGGAAACCGTATTCATGATCGTGATAGGAACAGATCGAGATCATCTATCTACTCTCAGGGGTCGCGGGAGAAACCGAGATTTTATGCGCGAGGAGTAGCCGGTATGGGCTGTACATATTCGGAAAGCGGCGATGTTCGGGGAAGTATAAACTTTCGCATGCATTGCATCGGCGGCTTGATTCTTTGTTGTTGCATGAGAAAGGGAGGATATATCCATGCGAGAAAGCGTTCTGTTCTTGACTAAATCATGAGATCATGAAGATATATTTTGGGGACGGGCTTAGATTGGAGAGGCAAACTCGTGGATTTGAACGATGTAACTAGGGGATCGAGAACAGAAGTGATATCTTATTACCGAGCTTGTGGTTCGCCGTCATAGATGCGACGTCGATGTGCCGGTATCTACCTACTTGAAACTAGACAGGTATGGGGTATCCCTTGCTTTGGAGAGAAACAGCTGACCATCTTGATGATCTATAGCGCGGCTTAGTTATCCTAGACATCGGGATTGGAGGTAGGTCGATATCCCGAGGCTGTAAACTTCGTCGTTGAAACCTTCGTGAGACGTTAGGTGGTCGTTAGGCAATGTTAGGTTAATCGGAAGCCTAACTTCAATTCAAACGAAGGAGAAAACTTGGTATTAAATCAACTCGGTTGAGATTCTTTTCCCATAAAGCCTCTTTTCAATAGGTACCTAGTTACACTTACAGCCTACATATACTAGGTAACCGGAGAAGATCGATAACAGACCGGCCACGTACACCGGGGGGACTTGTCTCGGTTCCAGCTTATAAGAGTTGTTGGTGGCACTCAGGGCTGTTATAGAGTGAGACATTCTACTAAGCCGCCACGAGATCCTGAAATTACCACCAAGTCGAGATATCTTCGCGTCAAACGCGCGGACCGCTTATGCCATCCTATTAAGTTGCGACGGAAGTTCGGGGGGTTGGACCGTCAGCGCTAACTTTTCCACGCAATAGTCGGCATTTCAAACATTTTCAAACATTATCTCAGAACTCTATGTCGTCACTCCAACCGCCGACGGACCCGCGACCGGGACCGGATGACATACGTTTGAATGCGCGGTGGGCTGGTTGTGAGAGAAATAAGTAAGTACCTGCCTAAGTCGTCTTTGTTCATTGTTCAATGGAGCGATCGTTACGTACCAGACTAGAGTTGATATTAGATTTAATTCGACCACAGGAGAAATAGGATTGTTACACTGCAGTAAAAGCATAACACTTATTGAAGGAACGAGTCCTATGATAGCTAGGCTCGTCTTTGCTTTGTCCCGTCCTGACTCAGAATAAAACTCAGGGTCAAGCTCTGTCGCCCACGGGCAAAGCTCCTTTCGCTCTTCTGGCTCCTAAACACATCTGTAGGTCTCAATAGTGACCTAGATTTCATCATGGGTCTCATATTGCCTTACGGCTCCAGTAGTTCGTACCTGTTGACATACTTACCCCTTATCATAATTATTGGCAGCCTTTCTGTAGTTCTTTACAGACTCACTTTCCATCCTCTTGCTCGATTCCCAGGCCCGATCTTAGCAGCTTCCACAGGGCTTTATGAGGCTTACTACCAGTGTATTCATGATGGCGGAGGTCGATACTGGGCTGAGATCCAGAAGATGCATCAGCAATATGGTACTGATCTCTCCCATCTTCTCCTACCTTGCCCCAACTAACCCACCACTCAGGCCCCATAGTCCGCATCAACCCTTATGAAGTCCACATCGCAGACCCAGAATGGAACCAGGTATACAAGTACTCGTCGAAAGCCTCCAAGCCACCATGGTTCTACTTCCGCTTCTTCGGCAAGTTCCCTAGCACCAACGTAGCCGAGTCGCACGCCCTACACCAGCTGCGCCGCGCCCCACTACAGACGTACTTCGCGTCGACAAATATTCAACGCTACATGCCGACGATTGTGGCGCAGGCCGATAAACTGTGTGCAAGGTTACGTGATGCCGCTGATAGTAGTAAGCATGGAAGTATTGTCAGCTTGAGCGATGCGTTCAGGTGCCTAGCTACGGACGTGGCAACGGGTTTCGCGTTCGGTACCCCCTTCGGACATTTGGATGAGCCGAGCTTCGACCGCGAGTTCAATATGAGTGTTAAGATGGTTGTTAAGGCGAGTATGTGGAGTAGACATACATTCGGGTTGTTCCTGCCTGCGCTGCATAGCTTGCCGGAGGCCATTGCGAAGCGGATGAACCCGGCGTTTGGGAGGGTGATGTGGATGAGAGATGTAAGTCATGTCATACTTACCCCTGATATAGGAATAGGGCAGTCTAGTGATGAAAATAAACTTACGCGACGAATAGACCATGACGAACTGCGTCCGGCGCTCGATGAACAAGCCCGAACCGGCACCGGGAAGTCCGCATGATATGATTCAGACAATGCTAGACTCGGACCTTCCACCGGAAGAGAAAACGTTCCCGCGACTCTTTTCCGAAAGCCGTTCCGTCATCATGGCGGGAACCGAGACCACAGCCACAACACTAGTGTGCATCACAAGCAACTTGCTTGGCGACCCGGCGAAAGTTCAGAAGCTGCGCCACGAACTCAGCGTCGCTGAGAAGGCTAAGGGAGGGGCTCTCGAGTATTCCGACTTGAGGGAATTGCCTTATATCACCGGTGTGATTAACGAGGGTCTGCGACTAGCGAACCCGACGCCAAGTCGTCTGCCCCGAGTCTGCGAGGATCAGGACTTGACATATAAGCAATTTGTTATTCCCCGGGGTGTAAGCTATCCTCATTTTCCTTTTCCCTACGAAGGGCAGTTGACTAATTGAAGCAGACTACCATCTCAACGACAACCCAAGACACCCACGACTCCCCGCTCATCTTCGCTAACCCCTCACAATTCCTACCCGAGCGCTGGGCTGACCCAGCGGAGCGAAGACGCCTAAACAAGTACCTACAGCCATGGGGGCGTGGCACAAGGCTGTGTCTAGGGACAGAACTCGCCACTATTGATGCATACCTGGCTGTGTCGCGGTTATTTGGGCCCAACGCCGGCTTCGATATGCAGATGTATGATACAGTAGATGAGGATTGGGTCTCGTACCATGAGTGGTTCGCTGGGTTCCCTAAGGGAAGGGGATTGAGAGTAAGGGTTTTCGGTAATAACAGCGGAAATGAGAAGGGGAGTATTTAACTTGAAGGATTGTCGGCTGGGAACTCTGCAAGAAACTGTAGATACTTAGAAAAAGGCTTTTCGTTCGCTCGAAAGATTGATGTAGGCGCTCTAGGCGCTAGGTACTTATTCTGCCTTGCAATCTGCTGTGTATCCTGTGGCTTGGGTAATTTCAGGGGTTTACTGCATAAAAGGGGCTTCCGTATTTCGTGTAACTTGACGTCAAGGTATAATACCGATAGCATCATGTACTGGCACATGGGCTTTTTCTATATCCTACATGAATGGAATAATTACATGTTACATTTTGGAGTATGGGAATCGGAAAAGGGAGAAGGCGAACTTTCGTATGGCAAGCAATGCGAATTCGAATAAGGCTCAACACTAAATACCATCGACTCAAGATGTATAGGTATTAATGGGAGTAGTACTTCCCGATACACCACAAAGTGCCTCCAAGAAATACTTACTGTATCAGAAGCCAGGTGAAGACCTAGTACCTAGCCATAAGCAGTAGGATAGGTACCTACCTATGTCACAATACCCAACTGTGAATACAGGCATGATTATAGCCAGCCCGATATCCATTTTCAAGTGACATTCGGGATTTTCAGCAGTATCAGGAGTCTCTTTGGCATATTATTTCAAAAAGCCCGGATACTCAATCAGTTCTTCATATTTAGTGCCTCATTGGCAATATCAATTACACATCAAGACACAGAATTAATAATATTAATGGAGTCTCTTCGCTGTCAAGCTTATAGCTACAGTCATCTCACTATAGGCCATTACTAAAACATCCTACTTTCTACAGACTATTACCAAAAATTAATAAACTCCTTCGTAGGTATCTAGCACGAATCCGCGAGACATCAATTATCATCACCATAAGCCCTAAGTTAAGGTATCAATTCGCATATATACATCCATCTACCTTTGTCTACGTTCTCCTCTCGCCGCTATAAAACAACAACCTCCACGCATCGCGAAATCGTTACATCGCGCCTCAGCTCATCTCTAGCCCTTCCTCCCTTTCCGCCCAACCTAACCCATCATCCCGAGCAACTCCACCTTTTCACGCTCTCCAGCCCGAACAGCGCAGGGCAGAACAATAATCATACGTGCATACATACATCCTCACTGCCTACCTAATACCAAGTACATGGCAATCCGACGAAGGCATCCCGGACCCCCTTCTCCGCACCGCGCCCGTAAATTACGGCCTTAGTCCCTCTCCCTTAGCAAGTAACCCAAAATCCCGGTTTCTCCACAAGGAAAAAAATCTGGCAGTTTTTTTTTTATGTAACCCAAGTAATGCGCTACGCTACGCTACAACGCTCGCGTTATGCACGTAGGCCCAACCCGTCAGGTCGACACGTTTTTTTTCCCCCTCCTGATACAGCAACCCCCCTAACCCACCTACATACATGCCTACAAGGTACCTACATAGGTACAGATTTACGTACCAACGCCATCCGCCCTCGTGGTGAGAACGGGAGGGGGATGGATGGCGACATGCGCATACGCATACATACCTAGCAGCCATGGACCATGGTAGCACAGTTAGCCCAGCCCCGCGCGCCCGCCCCGTCAATTTGGTAAAGCAAAGTAGGTACCTAGGTAAGCACCTACCTACCTACATACCCATCTTTATGCGATTGCTGGGTTAGGAACATTCCGGGCCGTCGCGCGACGTCCAGATCTTCCCAATGGGATGGGTTACCGCGAGATTGGAATCTTAGGAGGCTTGCTTGCCTCGTGGGTGGCACAGAGTTATTGCTTACATGGTGTGGGCGTGGTCGTTTCACGGCGAGAAGGGCCGTTTGGTTTTGGAAGAGGCTCTCGAGTGACACATGCGAGGAATTCAAAACGAAAGTTCCGGTTGCTTTTCTGGAAGATGGTGAATTTGCCAATTGGAAGTTTTTGATTAGGATCTAGGGTATTTTATTTAAGTAATTTTTAAGATGAATGGTGTGGGAATGCCATTTATTGGCCCTATTTAAGGCCTAGACTACCTACGCAGCAGTTCCAAGTGTAGTAGTGGCCAGGTGTGACGCCAGAGGCTCATGTGCTCGGCCGCTGGGTACTCCCACACTATCCTCAGAGCCATTCCCCGAGAGTTTCACAAGCTCCAAAGCCCTCGTGAGCACCTCACGGTCTTTCTTGTATGTCAGCTTCTCGACGGCCTTGTCGCATCGGACAAACTCGGGTTTGAACTGGACCTCTCCCTCTCCTACAATGCCATCTACATCTGCAATGAACCACCAGACCAACTTGACTCCTTTTCCATTCCCCAGATCCCGAACGTCTAGCATAAAAGGCTCGGTGAGGCTGTCATACGTGCGGGCTACGTCTTTGACGTCGGCAGATTCTAAGTCGGACGGTGCGCGAGTAGCCATGGTTACGGGGCGCAATTGGATCGCGTAGCCGGTTTCTTCGCGAACTTCTCGTATGGCCGTATCTTTGCGAGATTCGTTGCAGTTTCGCCTTCCTTTCGGTAGCAGCCATTCGTCCCTTTTGCCATAGTGCTGTAGGAGAACTTGCTTAGGATCGGTGGTTGCGTCGAATACAATCGCTCCGCAGGCCTCGACGAATTGTTCGGAAGGATAAAGCGTGCTTTTCCACCATACTGCTGCCATCGCGTTGTTTACGTCGCCCCCGAATACTTAGATAGTTACCAATTCTTTAAGACTTGTGCGGAAAGTCAAAAACTATGTTTTGCTACTAAGATAGAAGATAATAGAAGCCAAGCGGCGCAGATAGGCGCAAATACTGCATAAAATTTCAGATTGCTTGCCGTAAGGGATAAATGAATCACCGGCTAGAAAGCTTGTCTCACCAAGCCGCCTAAGAAAGCCTCAGTGGCCACCTGAAGTGGTCCATGGGACAGATTCATAAGTCAGTCAACTCACCGAATTTTCTCGCGAGCCGCAGGCGAGAAAGATAGTAGATAAATAGAGCTCGCGGATTCACCAATTTGTCAGACAGATCGGGTTGTTTGACCTAATAGAATACCGTGCGACCCAACCTCGCCGTTTCGCTTCGAAGATATCATATTCCAAGCAATTCAATGCGGGCCGAGGCGATGGAAATGCAGCATCGGCGCACACCATTGGACGGACGAAAGGCTCTTGCTGACGCTGCCGATGATCACGACTCCCTGGCACGGTAGTTGAGTGGCACAGATACCAGACTAACAATCAACTTGCGCAACCAGAAATTGGCGATACTGGAAATGGGCACTGACGACCATATTGCGTGAGGGGGGCAAAGGGTCTTCGGTGCCAACAGCGGCGCACTGCGGAAAATAAGCCCATGTTGATTGAAGATCAGGGAAAATTTTGTATTTCGACTAGTCGAGAAAGGCGAAAATTCGGGCGACTAAAGCCGATGCATGTTGGACCCTGATCCGTCTTCTTGGGTAAGATGACTAGAGTCCCATGCAAGCCGGGACCAAGGGACCGTCATGGCTCGACGATAGTCACGCAAAGCGAATCCGACTCGATGGCACTGATACGGGTCGGTGCGGGGGATTATGTGAGCGCGAGGAAGCGTAACGGGAACGTAATGCAGGCTATAATCAATAATCTGATTTTTCAGCAGAGGGATTGATAATGCAATCTGATGAATGATTTACCCCATTCGCCCGTGAGACCTGGACTAAGAGCTCTACACGTAGACGAAGGAATATAGAATTGAGGCTTTAGAGAAGATTAGGAATAGGATTGAAATTATAATTGGAATTGAGATTTAGAATTAGAAACAATTAGGAATGAAGGGCAAGCTCAATCCCGTTCACTTGAACTAGAGTTAGATGTATCATCTATCTTAAAGGCATGATTTAATTAGAATATTTTCCCCTTCTCCCGTCTCTCCGTGGCTTGTAATTGGAAGAATAGGGGGAGGAAGAAGGAAAAAGGAGGGGTGACATTTGAAGAATAAACTATCGATAATGCGTAATTTCATGCGCCCTGGAAGTTTTGGGGGGGACGGTGTTACAGGCGGGGTATTTGGAGGTACATAGGTACATGTAGGTATCATGATGTTTGAAACATCGTGGACTTACGGCGGGGTCGTCGATCTTCAGGTCTTCCTCTTCGTCTTCTCCAACATGTGAAAGTGGTGAAAGTGGATTCGACCCTACACACCATTAATAAATGTCATAGCGGCAGCGCCTGACTTTTCAGGATACTACCACTGTGTCTCGGATGGTAAGGGTAACTTGAAATGAAGAGGTCAAGTGACAACCTCCAAGGAAGAAACGTGATCATTGATATGGTGGAGGGATGTCTAGGACGAGAATAAGATAACGATAATAAGGGTGACCATAAATAGCACGATAGCAGGAAAGCGTAGGATAGAGCAGCGCGCGAGCGCGCGATGGTACAGCACCTACTGCATGTCTCACCGGCCATCCCACGCCTAAAAGACGGCTAGGGCGGATCTAGGCGAACTGATCCGCAGTCCAAGGTTCGTGCCGTCATCGTCATCTCTTTTGGAGGTGCTTACATTATGGGTGCTATGGATATTTCGGTCATGTGGATGGCTGTACACACATAGTTAATCGTATAATGAGATTGGTCATAACTGTATGAGACCCGTGATAAGCATCAAAGCGCCAGCCACATTGTCTAATAACTACTAGTTGGAGATAGTAGATATTAGATTGTATGTAGAGTTGCAAGCAGCACAAGTGATTGACGATATGAAATTGTTAGGCAATTGCTTTTAGGCACCTGGTTTCGTATTGGGGTTTTCGGTACTTGCGAGCAGAACGTAGAACCAACAGCCTACTTCAATTTGAGTGAGGCAACCAACATGTAATTGAGGGTAGATAGGCCTTCCAAGGTTGTTTGGCCTTGCTTGGTCCGTGATCCGTAGTTCGTCTATTCTCCATGCCGTGTTGCAGATGAAGCAACTATGTCGGCAATTAGGTCTCAATTGACGAACAAATGGATTGCCGGGACCAATTGAATTGAGCCATACCTTTTGTTTCCCTCGGACGTGGCCATAGATGGTCTCGACTATCAATTGCCTTGCCAATTGAGTTCGAAAATGTACAGTGCTAAGGTTAACTACTGCGTACCTAGGAGGCAGGTAGTTACTCCGTGTCTATCAAAGGGCGTCCTTCGAGATCTTGTGGATAGATACCCAATGGTTGAATTCAATGTGGCGATAATATGGTGCTTACTTTGTTTGCCTCGATTGTCTCGACCCTCGAGGCTACCAATTGGGGACGTACGGAATCGCTGCAAGTTACCCGTCATTCGAGTATTTCTGCTTTCCTATTAGGCGCAATTCCTAAGAGCATCCCCCGTGGCTCCTCTAAGCAAATAGAATAAACGTGGTGCCTAGTTAGGCACACGGGAGAGTTGAGAACCTGGTCGCACCACAGCTCATAGGACCGTGATTAATTAGCTTTTGAGAACGTCTCACCACACAGACACTCAGAGCTCGGGCGCTTTCGGATCTGCGACGAAAGTGCTCCCACCACTGGGTGTACTGGGTATTGAAGCTGTCATATGTTAATGATAAGAGATTTGAGGCGGAGCTTGGGGGGGGGCAAGCATAACGTAATGTAATGAGCGGGAACAAGCAGTCGAAACAGGAAATACTTGAGACTGGTCGGAATGGTGGAATTGATAGACCAATAGGTACTGTATTGTAGCTGCCTTCATCGTGCTCGGTCAACGGAGCAATTGGAATTGTGTGAATTGAATACTCTCCGGATCCGTCGGGGAAACGCGATTAGTATGTCCATAATCCCATAATCCGTTGATGACGATTAAGTGTAAAGCTTGTCCTTAGTATTATCACCTACTACTAGGTAGGGAGGTAGGGATAAATCCCGTAGCTTCCAGGTTCCAAGCTGTCATCAGTAATAAATCCGCTAAAGTCCGAGTGGGATAATGACAAATTATAGGTACCTAACTAGGTACCCATCTTAGGTACCTAGTAGACCTAGTAGTCTACCTAGCACGCAGTCAGATCATCGTCGTGGTCGATATCGCCGTCGCCACGAGGGCGGGAGGGTAAAATGGTCGGTTACCCATAAATCCGGTAGTCCAGGCAGCAGAATATCGTCAGCACTGCCGGAATCTAGGCTTGTGTGCTACTGTACATTACTCCGGATTCGTTCAGGTAGATGAGGCATTGGTATCTGTATCGGCATAAGGCATACAATACGTCCATGGCATCCATAGATACTACCTAGTAGGTAGGTAACGAAGAGAGAAGAGGAGAAAAGGGCTAAAGGGCTGAATATTACATATTACATTGTACATACATCGTACGCATCGTACGTATCGTCGACTGTCGATATGCTCCACGGCTTTTAATTGTTGCTACCACATCAATGTAGCTAAGAGATCTGGGGACAGGCATGAGATTGGATTGTGAGAAGGAAGAGATCTGTACCATCTATACAATGTACATGGCATCCGTACATGGCGTCTGTACCTAGCAGCCTGCCTTGTCCCTACACACCTAGCAGCTTCCTGGCATCTCCAAAGACCCACACATCGCCCTGTTAATGAGGTACGGTTGGAGGGGCTTGTGACTTTAGCATATGACACACGTTGTGAATGGTTAATCTGATCTTGTACCTTTTTACGTGGGGACTCGTTCAGGTACTCCTGCGTAAAAAAAGGTACTTGCTAAACCTTGACCCAGACAGCCCCCAAGTAGTATCCGGTCTGCTTGAGCGAAATGATAAATCTCGAGTTGCTTATCGATTATATTAAGCTCAAAGTGTAAAATGCTTTTTATGACATGACATTGCAATGAACTAAGCCTGGAAAGGCAGTATCCGTTTATATCTATCCAATAATAAGCTGGCAATAGCGATGAAAGGGCACTTGAAAGTCAATTGAAAGCTAAGCAAGCCCTGCATTTTCCCCTCATTAGGTTTTTGTCAAGCAATAGACAACAATTCCGAATTTCCATTTCCCCTTTTTTTCTTATTATTTTTTTTCTTTTTCAATTCTCTCGAATTCTTCGCCTCGCTGTCCTCGCATCTATGACTCACTGGCGAAACGGCTATCTGCCTGCTCGTTCAGCTTAATTAAATCCACCCAATTATGGACACTCGTCTGTAGGAATTGGTTCTTTGATTGGTCAATTCGTCTTTGAAGCTTCCAATTGCTTCCTTTCGTCGGTCTAGGTGACTGAGGTGGCAGTTTTGGCTTCTGTTTCTCCTCACTCTTATCCAGCTACTAAGCTGGTCCAATTGTTCACTCAATCGCGTTTGTTCCCGAAGCATTCGATCTGCTGGGTGTTAGGTACCCGGATCTACTGCTGAATAGCCGCTCTACCCGCTCAGCCCACTCGAGTCCTCTATCATCTCCAGCTATCAATGCAAGAAATGGCATTACATTTATGGATTTTATGCTGGGTCAACCCCGGATGACGAACGGTGTCTTTGCGCCATCAAAACGCGGTCGCGCCTCTAATACTTACCAACCTGGGTAATAAAATCAGGATTCATCCTACTGCGCTTCAATCATCTCCAGCAGCCCAAGACAGCTCGGGGAAATTGAAGGTCGGCAATTGATAGAATCAAGTTCCCATTGAGAAAAAAAAAAAAAGGATACTCCGTTGTGAGTTTCTTATCCACTGCATAATGCTCATCTTGCACAACTGCAAATGTTAGACCACATCCACTTAGGAGGTAGGTATTTGTCTTGTCGCCTTATCCTCAACTTAAAACCCTCATATTATGCCCCCTCCTTACCCCATGCACTCGTTGTTGTAGCCCTAACATACATGTAATACCATAACATTGTGTACCTAAGCCTTCCTAAGCCTTCCTCGATATACATTTATGATCCTCATGGACTTCCATGTACATGTGGCTTGGCAAGGTTGCTGGCTAACGGATTGATGACATGTCAGATACGTACGGGTCAGCTATGAAGCTCACGAAAACTCTCAGATTCATCCGTGTGTTACTTTACTGCCTTGGTTGGTGGTTGTCATCGCCCAGCTCATACGCTTACCAATTGGCCAACCGTTTCGGGACACCTGGTTTGCACAAATCCCATCCACAGTATCTGATGAGGAGAACAGCGACCAGACGTTGCGTGACACGACGCAAAATTCCACTTTCGTTATTGTCGCAATTTGAACCGTATTCGATCGAACCTTCGATCCACTTATAGGGAGAGAGGTCAAAGCTTGGGCATCAGGACCCCTCTAGAAAAAAGGGCCAAGTCGTTGGAGAAGACCTATTATGGCTTTCAAGTAAACAGGAAAAAGTCGACATTCGTCGATTAGTTACGGTGCCTAATCTCGCGCGAATCTCATGCGCCAAGGTTATTCCCGTCGACGTCAACTTTGCATGAGTGCCAATTTTTGCAACTTATATCTTTTCCCTCTCATTTGATTCCTGCGAACCGGACGACATCGGGCACTTCAATTCGCTCATATCATTGGACCCCGCGTTAAAAAGGACCGTTGGTGTGACAAATTGTTGTGTGCCGTAGTTGGGCTTCTATCTGGGGGGGAACCACGCGCAGACACATCTGGCTGTTTCTCGATATACCATCTACCACATACATCCAAAGGTACATTACCTACTTACTTACCTGCCTACCTACAACCTAACATGCCTGAGTTAGGTATGCAGATGCCAACTACGGCTAGTACGCACCAAGTGGTGAAAGATGTGTTGTGTTGTGCGTTTTGTGCGTACCTATTGTATGCACTATACGTCCTAGCCATTGTATTGTGGCATACCCCCCTTTTCTTTCGGTCGAACACCCCCACTCACCAAACATCGACGCTTTCGCAATTGTTCTCCATTGAAGCCTGATCACGTTGCAAAAATCAACACAATTAGCACAAGCTCTGTACCTCCCAATTGCGTCGCTTGTGAGGCACAATTGAGTTGTAAGGGCTGTCAATTATGTGACAATTCTTATTATTCTTATTTCCGTACTTCTAAACTCATACGGCTCGTACTAGGTAAAGTGTCCATGGAATTCGAATAGCTTCGAAATCAAACAATACGTCAATGTGTCAATACACTTTAATCCTTGTACTGACGGTCGCATTGATATACAAATAATATGGATATGTGTATGGATGTGTACATGGATAATGGATCCAGACACATACACGCACATACAGAAAAGAGAGATTGAGATTGATCATCGTCTCTCCAATGCAAAGTTGGAAAATCCCGTCGTTGGCTGACAGAAAATCCAAAGTGGGGCATGTCACTGCTCCGACCTTGAAAGTACCAGTGATCGCTAGGTACATTAGGGTACATGTCACTGAGGGACTAGGGGTGGATTGACTTTCACGCAACGACAGGCCTTCCTGGCCGTCCCAAAAATAAAGCCAACGCCAATTGTTGCACACCCCTGCCACCCGCCACGCCGCGTCTGCCCTGTCTTGCTCCTGCCTGATGACTGGCATCGATGACTATTGGGTGGATTGGGATAGAGGAGTGTGACTCCTCGACTACACCACCACCAAGACGAATCCACGTCTCTATTCCGATGAAAGTACGGACCCCAAAACAGGACCAAGTCCAGAAGTCACCACCAGTGTTAAGGCTAACAAGAATCTACATGTACTTTCTCTACTTATCTCGTCCACCCTTCCTTCTTAAACTTCTTACTCCCACTCCTTATTTCTACATAACCTTTCAACCTACACCTTAGCCATCTATCCATCTATCCATCTATCCATCTATCCTTCCATCTATCCATCCGTCCATCCATTTCCTCCTGCCTACAATCCTCGTTCTAACAATCTCAATTCTTGCCACTTGTGGATATAAACAGCATCCAATTCCGCAATTCTGTTTTTGCTTAATGCGCACTGCTAGACTCGGCGATTAGACTTACAGGTACCTTATACCGACGCTATTAGCTAGAGCTCCCATCCCCGCAAATGGTGGCCTTCAACTCAACATCATCATCAATACACAGTCGCTTTCGTCGCCGCTGCGAGGATTACATTACGACTTGATCGGTCATCAATCGAACATTTAGTCATATCTTCCAAGGTTCCTTCTATTTCTCGGGTGGCGCTTGCCGGTGCTATAGCGAGGACAAGGGAAACTCTATATAATACCTTAACTCCGAAACCAATCTTGGCTCAATCTTCTCCCAATTTCTGACACGCCATTTTACCTGACATATATCTTGCCATCTTCAATCTTCCATCTCTCACCACCCAAACTTGCTACTCACTAATTCATTTTATTTCGGCCACCAAATCAATTCCATCTAGCGTGTTCGCTGTCGCGATTGCATAAATCATCTACTTCTCAGTATTCTATTAATCGATTCGACTTCATTACGCAATTGGGTGTCTGCCTGATTTGCCACTGCGCACTTCATCGACCCACTTTCGCAATGGCTGACAAACCAATGTCGCCAACTCACACTATGATGAACTCTACTCCGGTCTTTGGCGTTCAGGTCTCAACGAAATCACCCCCAATCGCCCAGCAGTATCCATATCATCAGATGGAAAAGCCAATGGCGCCAATTGGGTCATCCACAGAGCAAGTCATGAAAAAGCCTCTTGACATTAGCAACTTAATGTCTCCTCCCGAGCCTCCCCGCTTCGATTCATTCTCGCAGAGACGTGATTCCAATTCCATGGGTCCAACAATTTCCGACGTTCGACGGATGGGTCCAATCCCACCTCTATCACCTCCCATTTCTCCTGCATCTAAGACGGTTGATCACCCTGTCGCTGCTATGTCTCCGACGGCCTCTCCTGTACAGGATCCTATTCTGTACCCCTCGCAAGATGTCACCAATTCACCCCAGCAGCGACCACTTTTTGGTCAGGACGAACCAACCGATATCCGCCGAATTGTGGACGAGCATGTCAATTCGCGACCAGCGGATCTTTTCAAAGAATCGACCCCACCGAACCGGGAGGAGTACGAGTTGTTCCTGCATTTCAGTTCCCAGGTCATGAAGCTATACACCAAGGATCCGAAAGCATGGCTGAAGCGAGAGCGCCAACTTTTATTGTCGGACCGAAAAGCCGGAGCGCGCAACACCCAGTTCAAGTTGCAGCCGAAGCCAATCCTTCCTGCTAAGCCACAGCCAATTCGAAAGGAAACGCAGCGCGCTAAGACGACGAAGACCGCCAAGGTCGTGAAAACGGCACAGTCCCAACACTCAGCTCCTCGACCAATTCGATCGTATCCGGCCCCGGGTTCAGGCCAGACTCCGCGCCAAGCTCCCAAACGCCTACCCAGCGAGACGGCCGATCCTTCGCCACGTCGCGCAGTTGCCCCGAACCGGGAGGACAAGGACTTTGAGTCTCTTCCTGACTACTGCCCTCCAACTAACTCGCTCCCGAGTAAGGCCAACAGCCTGAAGGTAGATTGGAAGGGGACTCCTATCGATCTGAGCAACGATCAGCATCGCCATCTCTTGCACCCCGACGAGGTTTCGCTCGCCGCCAACCTTCGACTCGATTGCGCTACGTACCTGACGAGCAAGAGGCGGATGTTCATGAGACGTCGGGAGTGTCTTGAGGTAGGGAAAGAGTTCCGCAAGACGGATGCGCAGCAGGCCTGCAAGATTGACGTCAACAAAGCTTCTAAGTTGTGGACGGCCTTTGAGAAGGTCGGTTGGCTCGACAAAGTCTGGATGGGCGCTTACTTGTAAAGGCCATGTCCATATCTTTCTCACAGTGGTCCGTCGGGTATGGATCATCACGTTTGGGCTCAGCTCCCACTAACGATATTTTTTCGGGGTTCTATGGATTGTGCGGACACTTCATGATTTGTGCATATTTTTGGTTTGGGCTGGATAGGACGGCCTATAGGCGGGTTACATTTTTGATCAGACGATCTCAACGATACATATTTCTTTTCCTTTGTTACCCCGGTTCTACCTGGTTGGGAAGGTCAACTCATTCAACGGCACCATATCATATGGGAGACAGGTTCGGTTTTCGGTACACAGCATAACAGAATTACGATGATACCCGGAGTGAGCATATTCCTTACCCCATAGTTACTCCACTCCACATGAGGAATTCCCCTTTTCGGTCTACAGGATTTTGGTCGGTTCAGCGGTTACTCGGTTCATTTTTGTTCGGCTTCGGTCAGGTTGGGCATTTCGCCATCTAAGGATATACCTCTGCATTACGTGTGGCGTTATATCGGCCTTACAGAGAAAGGACGTTTTCGGGGTTTAATGACAGAATGCGAAGTTCGAAGAAGTTCGACGTGGAAGACGCATGGGCACAGAGCTTGTTTATGACATCGATGCTCACGCAATGATGCTCAAGCCTAGTTTGGCCCGGGACAGCTTTATCGAAAAACAATATCGTATACATCTATATGCTTATAGGTCATAACCATGAGCATCAGATTCGATAATCGATTAGCAAATATAACTACCTATAAACGCATTGCCATCCTACCCTCACGTATTTGTGATCATGACTACTAGGTACGTAGATGAGTGACCTATGATAAACTTCTTCGAGCCATTCGACTCGGTAAACAGTGACGGTGAAGAGCTACGGAGATGGAAAGTCACATCGTGACGCAGCCGCACGTGAAAATAGTATCCGATATCTAATCTCTTTTTTTCCCAGCCTTATGGTACGCTACGAAAAAAGCCGTTGCCGTTCCCGTCCCTTGCCTTAGCGTCGTTGGCGCGCCGGCGGGCGGATCAGCGAGCGAAGTGGGATTTTTTAGGTAGATCACCCTTACCCTAAATCTGTCCGTGATGTCACCCTGCCCCTAGTAGTAGAACCTTGACGGACCTGGTGTGTAAAACGCAACGTACGTACATACCTACATACATACCTAACTACCTACCTAACGAATGGAATGTGTATGGAGTGGAAATGCATCCTTTATGAATATGTACGCCGCAATGCTTACATCACTCATACGTAGGGACCCCTCGATCTGGGTGCAGATGCAGCGTGAGGTCAGCGTACGTAGGGGCGTGCATCGCATCGCAGCGCAGCGCAGGTAGTGTGGATGTGGATGCGGACACATGGGCATGAGTTTTTTTGGTTGCGCGCTTACGTACTATGTATGTACCTGCCGTGGCTGTATTACGGGCGCTGGGGGCATCCATGCTAGGGGAGGGCTGCGATGGGGACGGGGACAGGTTTAATTATTGGGGAAAATGGGGGAAGGGGAATGGAATGGGTAAAGCCGGGCGGGAGGGCGATCTCCCCGCAGTGGATGGACCTGGAGCTGAATCGTGTCACATCGCGTCGGGACTTGGGTTTGCTGGCTGTTACATGGATTTGGTTCTTGCTTTAAGTGAAAAATCGAAATGGATGAGAAGTTTAATAGATGCGAATAATCAAGATTATTATGGTGAAATGAATACTTATACTATTTTGTAAACGTATTGAGGGTTTCGAGGAATAATAGTATGGGATTGGCTTTGTATCGTTAACCCCTACTATCTACTAGGTAGTAGTAGATACAGATTGAGTTCCACGGGCGGGCGATGGCATACGTCAAACACCCGCTACAGCCCACTAACTAAGATCAACTAGAAATAAGGTGGAAAGCTCCAGGACTAACGCTGCCTCCTAAACTTCACTAATCCTCTAGCACGAATTGCCGTATTATTTAGCGCAATTCGCCATACCCAACGTTGTCGCATGCCCTAACATTCTGGGGGCGCAATAATACACTGCACTTCTTTTCATATATAGGTTACTCTCGCTAATATCTAGGAAAGAAACATGAAAGTAACTACCTAGTAAGTACCCAGTAAAACTGATGTCATGCCATGAACCAAAAGTCTTATTACGTCGCAGTAGATCCGATCTACGAACCCATCCACGAATATACTAGGTAGGTACCTATGAGGTGGTAGGGTTCAACATTGGGTTAAAAAGATAAGCTTGATACGACGCCGCGACGCAGGCCGGTCTTGGCGAAGAGAAGGTTTTTAAAATCCTTCCAAGTTTCTAGCTGGATTTATGAATTTGTTCAAGAGCATTTGCAATCAATAGAGATTCAGCTATAGGCAATTGTATCAAGCCACGGCACCTGAAAGTAATAGTATGGTTTGCGATATGACAGATCGAGCTTGGTGGCGCTATCAATTGGAGCTGAACTTATATCTTGGCGGGTGAGGACGAGGTATTGGAGGATGCATGTGATAACTTCAATAGCGCCCTTAATTGACTGTATATTCACGCCTCTACCTAGTAGCTAATGCACGCGCTTCAGCAGTTATCTCACGCCAGGCCAGAGTTTTACTCCCCAGCCGCGAGCGTATATCCGCCATCGACAGCCACCGTCTGACCATTCAGGTACTGATTTGTAGCGAAGAACAACACCGTTTGGGCCATATCGTTGTCCTTTCCAGGTCGCCCGGCCGGTAAGTGCGAGTATTTCTCGCGCTCGATGGAGCTCTTCTGGTCGTCTCTGCTACCCTCCGTTGTCACTGACATTTGCGGTTAGTATACTGAAAGTGTATATTTGGAGTGACTCGTATTTATGACTCGTCGCAAATTTTCAAAAGTCCTAGAGAATAGCTGGGGAGGGAGCTGAAAATCGAATCGACGAATTGGGGAATGTTATGGTGGCTTGTTCGTACATCTGGGCCAAAAAAAAAAAAAAAATTTTAATTTTTTTTTGCTATTTTTAATCTAGTAATAAAGTCTTAAATCTATGTATTTAAAGATTTAAAAATTAATAAATAAATATATAAGTTTTTTATATAAATAAATAAATATTTTAAATATTATATTATATAAATATAATAAAATTTTATATTATAATTTTTATTTTTTTTATTAAAATTATAAAAATAATTAATTATAATATTATAATTAATAATTATATAAATAATTTTATAATTATTTTATTTAAAAATTATTATTATTATTAATATTATATAATTTTTATATTTTATATAATTAATATTATAATTATTTAAATAATTTTTATATAAATTTATATTAATAAATAAAAATATTAATATATTTTATAATAATAAATTTTTTAATATTTTTATATATAAAAAAAAAAATATATATATTATTTTTAAATTTTTTTTTATTTTTAAATTTTATTTTTTTTTTTTTTTTAAATATATTAACGTTATAATTAAAATTATTTAATATTTTATTATAATTATATTTTTTTTATATAAAAATATTAATTTTTATAATTATATAAATATTATTAATATATAATTTAATTAAAAAAATAATAATTTATTTAAAAATTTTAATTAAATTTTAATTTTATTTTTAAATTTTTAAATTAATATATATTATTAAATTTTTATATTTTATATAAAAATTAATAATATTAATAAACGGTTTTTAACGATATATAAAATAATTTAAATAAAATAATATTTTAATTAAATTAAAATTTTTTTATTATTTTTTTTATTAAAAATTAAACTTTAATTAATTTTTATTATAATAAAAAATAACGCGACGTATTAATTTTTTTTAATAAAAATATAATTTTTATACGAAATTTAATTAATAATTATTAATTATTTATTTATAAATTTAATTATATTAACGTTTTTTTTATTATAAATTATAATATTATTATTTTTTAATTTTATAAAAATTATTAAAAATAATTTATATAAACGGTTAATAAATATAATAAATTTTTTTTAATTTATATTAAAATTTAAAGTTATTTTAACGGATATTATTTCGGATATAAATTTTAAAATTATATAATTTATTATATTATATAAAATAATAAATTAAAAAATTTAAATAATAAATTAAAAAATAATTTAAACGATAATTTTAATAATAATTTAAATAATAAAAACGCGGTTATTTATAAGTAATTAAAATTTAAATAATATAATTTATTTTTAATAATTATTATTTTAAATAATAAATTTAATAACGAAATTAATAAAAAAAAAAAAAAAAAGTTTTTAAAGGAAAATTTTTTATAAATAAAAACGTTATTATTTTATATAAAATTTTAATATTTTATTTTTAAATTAATTAATATTTATAATATTAAAAAATAATAAAAAATAATATAAATATATATAAATTTTATAAAAAATTAATATAAAATATAAATATTTAAATAAATAATTTTTTATTTATATAATAAAAATTAAAATTATAATAATAATTAATTATAAATACACGTTAAAAATAATTAAAAATAAAAATTAATTTTTTTATTTAACTTTTTTTATAATAATTTATTTTATTTTTTCTTATTTTATATAATATATTTATTATTATAATAAAAAAAAAGTTTATTAATTTTACGTTATATTAATATTAAATTACCATATAATTTTATAATAATTATATAATTAAATAAATAATAAAAAACTTTAAATATTAATATAAATAAAAGTTTATTTAAAAAACTTTTATTTATATGTTTTAAAATTAAAAATTATAAAAATAAAATTATTTTTAAAAAAAAAAAATATATTAAATAAATTAAAAAAAATAATTTAAATATTATTTTTTTAATATAATTTAATTAATAATAAAATATATAAATAATTATATTAAAAAAAGTTTATAATTTTTAAAAAATAATTTTAATTAATTAAATTAAATTTTAAGTTTAAATATTATTTAATAATACCCGAAGAAAAATAATAATAAATTAATTTTATAAAAATTATTTTAATTAAAAAATATTTTAAATTAAAAAAATTAAATAAATTTAAATAACGATATATTTATAACGTTTTTATTAATAAACGTAGTAAATTTTTTTTATAATATATACGTATATTATTTATTATTTAATAAAAAGTTAATATATTTTAATAATAAATTATATAAAATATATTAAAAGTTTTTTTTTTTTATTATTTATTATTATACGTTTTAATTTTAAAAGTAAAAAAAAAAATTTATCGTATACGAATTAAATTAAATTTAAAATATAAATAAATATAATAAATTTTTTTAATAAAATTTTTATATATATAATAATATAAATAAATATTTTAAGTTTTTAATTTAAGTATATATTAATTATTATAAAAACATTATAATTTTTATTTTAATTTAATTTTTTTAAATCGTACGAATATTAAGTTATATTTTTTATTATATTTAAATTAATAAAAAAAAAAAAATTTTATTATTTTTAATAATTTATTAAATTTTTATATAAATAAATTATAAAAACCACGATAATATTATAATTAAATTTAATAATTATTTTTATTATAATTATAATATTAATAATATTCGGATTAAATTTTTATAAAATTATTTTTAAATATTATATTTTAATTATTAAAAAATATATTTATTTTTATATAAAATAAAAAAATATATTTATAATTTTTTAATTATTATTTAAATAAATGAAATATAATTAATTTTAAATTTAAAATAATTTAACTTTTATAATTATTATTTTTATAATATATATATTTATTATATAAAAAAAAATTAAAATATTTATTTAATAATAAAATAAATATAAAATTTAACCGTAACGTAATAAAATAAATAATATACGAAAATATTTAATTAAGAATTATTTTTTTTTAAATTTAAATTATATTTTATAATAAAGTTTTAAAATAAATATAAATATTTTTATAAAAATATAAAATTTAATAATTAAAAAAAATATTAATTAATATTTTTTTTTAGAAACTTTAATTTAATATAAAAAGTTTATAATTTATATTAAATTAAATTGTATGAAAGAAAATAATTATAATTAACCGTTCGTTAAAACGTATAATAAATTTTATATAATAATTTAAATTAAACTTAATAATAATAATTACCATGGTTTTTTTTTATTATTAAATTTTATAAAAAATAATTTATAAAAGTTATAAAAAAAATTAATATAAGTTAAAAATAATTTTAATAAAAAAAATATTAAAAATTTTATATAAAAAATTAATAATTAAGAAAAATAAAATAAAGTATTTAATTTTAAAAATATTATAATAAATAAAAAACCGGAAATAAAATTTAATTTTAAAAAGGAAAATTTAAATAAATGAATAAATAAAATATTAATTTAATATTAAAGTTTATAAAAATATTAATTATTATATGAAATTTTATAATTATATATAAAATTTTTTTTATTATTAAACTTTATAATATATTATTTTAAAATTTATTAATATTAATCGTACGAAATATATTTAATATTTAATTAAATTATTATTTAAATTATTATTTAATTTATTATTTAATTTAATTATTATTAAAATAAATTATTAAAATAATTTTAATAAAACGTAAAAAAATTTATATAAAAACTTATATATATTTTTAATTATTAATTTTATTATTTATTTTATTATTTATTTTATTATTTATTTTATTTTTAATTTTATTTTTTATTTTATTATTAATAAAAAAGTTAATAATTTTCTTTATATTTAACGTTTTAATTAAATTTAAACGAATAAATAATATTTTTATTAAAATAATTTTAAAACTTATTTTTTTTTATTTAAAATTAAAATAAAACGTATTAATTTAAAAAAATTATTTAAGTTTTTTATACGAACTTTTAATTAATTTTTAACGTGTTATTTAACTTAAATATCTTTAATTAATTTAAGCGATAATATAAACGATTTAAAATTAAATTAAAAAAATTAATTTTTATAACGATTTAAAAAAAAATTATTAAAAAATTAAAAAAAAAAACCGTTTAATATAAAAATAAAAACTTTTCGTTTATTTAAATTTAATTTATTATTTAAACTTAATTTAATTTTAATTTTTATTTTTTTTTTTTATTTTTAAATTTTATATTAATTTTAATTTTTTTTTTTTTTTTTAATAATATATTTAATATTTTAATACGTAATATAAATTTTTTAATATTTTTTATTATTTTAAAATTTAATAAATAATAAATTAATTTAAATCGTATAAATATTTAATACGTTTTATATTTTTATATTAAAAATAATAAAACTTATTTTAATAAAATTTTTATAAAATATAATAAAATATATTTTAATAAATTTATTTTTTTATATAAAATTAATATTAATATATTAATTTTAAAAATTATTAATTTTAATTATTTTTATATTTTATATAATAATATTAAAATTATAATAAACTTTTAAAAAACTTAATATATATTATAATATTAAAAATTTTTTATTATTATTAATTATTTATTTTATAATAAATATATTAATATTAAAATAAAATTAATTATTATTAAATTAATATAATAAATTTTTTTTTATTAATTTATTTTATATAATATTAAAAAACTTTATTATTTATATAAAAAAATTAATATTTAATTTTATTTTTAACTCGAATAAAATTAAAATAATTATATTTAAAAAAATATTTTTTAAAATAAAATAATAAATTTTTAAATAATATATTAAAATATAAATATTTTTATTTATAATAAATAATTAATCGTTTAAATTTTTTTTTTTAATTTTATATTAATTAAATTTTTAAAAAAAAAATTTATTTTAATAATTAAATTATTAAAAAAAAAAATATAACTTTAAATTTTTATATAATTAATTAAAAAAACATCGTAAAAATAATAAAATTTAATATATTTTTACGTTATATAAATATAAAATATATTATATAATATAAAATTAAAATAAATATTATTTATTTTAAATAATATAAAATTAATAAAATTAAATAAAATTTAAAAAAATAAATTTTTAATTTTATTTTATATAAAAATTTATAAATATTTATTTAATTATTTAATAAAAATATATTTAATTAAAATTTAAATATTATAAATAAATAATAAATAATATAAATAAATAAAATATTTAAAATAAATTAATTACTTATTTATTAATAAAAAATTATAATATATATAATATATAAATTATTTTAATAAATATTTTAAAATTATATTAAATATTTTAATTAAAATTAATATATATTATTTTTATAAAAATATTTTTTTTAAATATATATAAATATATAAATATTTATATAAAATATAAATACTTATTTATTAATTTTTAAATATATGGTTAATAATGGGGATATGTGATATTTTACCCTTTTAAAAAGTTTCGAGAAAAATTTTTTTTTGGCATAGTTGAACGAACGGGCCGCCGTAAATGTAGGTGAATTGGGGTAATGCACTTACTCTCGCTAGGGAAGACACCTGGCGCGATCGAATTCACACGGACCTTCAATCCGTTCGCGGCGGTCTCTGCGGCTAACATGCGCGTCAAGTGCACTGCAGCGGCCTTGGATGCATTGTATGCGAAATGGTGCTGTGCTGTCTTAACCAAGCCGCTGATGGACGAGATATTGATGACAGTACCAGACCAGCCAGGGAAGCGTTCGGACGAGTTCTGTAACAATGGCAAGAATGCCGCGGTCGCGAAGAAGATAGGAGGGACATTGGTGCGGTAAACGTCCGTCCAGTCATCTACTGAGGATTTCTCGGTGTCGAATAGGTTCTCCTTCATCTCCTGCGCGGACTCGGCTTCCGTCTGCATTGTCTCGCCGGAGATGCCTGCGTTATTGATTAGGATGCACAAGCATCCCTCGCGCTCCTCGACTTGCTTGACTAGGTCCGCGATTTGTGATTTGGAAGTCACGTCGCAGGCGATCGGGACGATGGAGTCCTTGTTGCCATGAGAGTATAGCTCTACAACGCGGTCCAGCTTCTCCTTAGTACGACCTGTGATGTATACCTTTGCGCCGTTGGCGACGAGCGCTTGCGTCGCCATCAGCCCAATCCCGGAGCCACCACCCGTGACGAGGGCTACGTGCCCTTTGAGATCGAAGAGCCTGTCGCGAGTGAGGGGCTCATTACGGCTACTGCCGCTGTAGGAGGACGCTGTGGCTTTCTGTAGAAGGTTCATTGGCTTGGACATATTCAATTGAGCATTCATATATGGTATGTGATGAGGAATGGATTTATTGCCGAGTGAAGCATGGGATCGCAAGAATATGCCAAACAACGGTCTTTTATGGTGGGAAATGCTTCGAGCGGCCGGCGAGATCATGACGTGTTGGTGTTTTCATGAAAGTCTGATACCTCATTTTAACGTGTAATATTGGAAGTCGGTAACCACGAGATCTTTGCATGTCCTATTAGAAACTTACTGAGAAGTAATTGAGCAACCGCAATGGTGAAGGTGAGGAATTGGTGACGGAATTCGAGCTTCATTTGCCTCTTGTCAATTACATCATTGCGGGGAGCTTATGGGAGCTCCTACTCCGTATTGTTTGCGTTGCACAATTTTCGGTATTATCTACCTTATTACCAAACGTTCTTATATGGGCAATTGAAGTTCTATTTTTCCGTCACTCATTCTAAGATGGTGCAATGTATGAGAAGTTTGAATATCTCCAGCGGCAATAGCCACCGGGGATCCTTCCTCTGCTGTGTAACCATCTGTGCTACGGTAGGGGAAGGATTCAAGATGTTAGAGAATTGTTTCAGCCCTGTGTTGATTAAATTCTTAAATTGAATTCCTTTACCATGCTAAGTACTCGTGGTAGGGTAATTGAAAAGACAAAAAGACAGATTGGGACATCTTCTATCAAGCGATTCGTGCGCATTAGTTGCCGAGTAGGCAGCTACCCATTCTAATCATACAATCGTAAGTACCGTGTTTTTTTTTTCATACTCCGCGATAATCATAATCCCTAATTCTCCCATTCCCTTCAGAATCCCGATACACCATCTACTCCATACCATTCTCCACCTCAGCCCTAGTCTCCGTCGTGGTAGTATGTCGCTGCCCGGACCCGACGGGCATGACGCCCCTTTTCGCGCCTAGCCGCTCGTCCTCGGCCTGCATCTTGGCCCGACCCTTCTCCTCCATGCCCTTGTTGCGCAGCATCGCGCCCGCGGCTGCCTGCATGCTGCCGACGCTGCCGCTGACCGCGCCGCTGACGTCGCCTTTTAGCTTCTGGCTCGCCGTGGCCGTGGGGTGGATGCTCGGGTCCCCGGAGCTGACGAGCGAGCCGTCGCTCGCGACGTTGGTCATTCCACCTGTCGGGGAGGAGGTATGTTGGGTTTGCGCTTCACGCGAGAGGCCGCTGGCTGGGGTGCCGGTGGATGCCATTGTGAGATTTTCAGATGTGGTTTCTAGAGATGAAGTTTGGTTGATGTGTAAACTCGTGATTATTTATTTCGGTTCAATTTCTTTGGATCTCGTAGCGGAAAATTGTTTAGGTAAGTTAATGCCCTGTGAATTGTAATTCATGTGCTTGGAAGGGCATTTTATTGTTTGATGACCGAGTGTTGATGTCATTGTTACACAACTTCCAATGACGTCACAAGATGCTTCTTCTAACAATCTGGGTAGTGACTTCCACCAAGCTATACTAAGACACTCTGGTACGTACCTACCTTATAGCTTCCAAGGGACTTTCCAATTTGAGGATATTTTATCCAATGGGAAGTCACCTCCATGATACTTCGAAGGTATCGCCATTTCCGTTACCATGCATACGCCTCATACGCCACTTACAGAAGCCTAGAAAGTCTTGTAGAACCCATCCATAAAGTCATCTAAGTAGTAGTTGTCTTCTTATTTTCAACGAAAAAACAAGTTAGATAAGAAAATAACATTCAAACTTCTTTAAACGCGCGATTGCCTCACATAAAGAACTATCTAGTACTTAAGAGAATCCAATGAAAGCTCGAAGATTACCTAGGTAAGTATTTATTCTTCTATTAAGACCAATTAGGTAGGAGAAGCTCTTATGTTATCAGCAGAATTTCATGCAGCTTATGGCGGGATGCTGCATGGATTCTAGCAGCGAAAGATCTAGAAGTGAAGAAAGAACATCGCTATACTCGAATAAGTAATTTTCCAGTCCAAATATCACCATTTGTGTATACTGATTTCAAATTCCTTCAATCTTCATCGTGATATTGTTTCAAACACCACAACATCCCATATAGGGAACCTTGAGATCGATGTTAGCCGGCAAGCGCGACAATAACTCGGCATTAAGCTTGCTTTGTCATACGGAGATAGGAGTATTGGTATTTGCGAATATGTTGACATCTAACTTTCGGCTTACCTCGTGTTTTCTAAAGCCAAGAATGTCGTATTCATTCGTATTACTGCGGCGTCTGAAATACATTCGTGATTTTTGGGAAATGAACTCTCGTCACATGTCACACTCGAGGTACGTGAGTATCCGATTTATAATCTAGGTTTATACCAAAGTATTGAGGTATTAAGTAATAAGGAAATTAAAACTAATATTAATAGGTACAAATAATAGGATTTAGGGGTATGGAAATGCCCTTGAAAATACCAGCCCCTGAGATGAATCAGTACAAGGTACTCTCCCGTCTTTGAGGGATATCCACTAAACACTTACTCATAGGACGATAATCACGGCCGTAATAATTATTGAAAACAATTACTCCATTCTAGGACGACTTGGGAAATCTAGGTGGGTAGGTAGGCAGGTAGGTGTACCTAACTCCCGTGTACTGGTAAGTTCATTCATATATTTACCTACAACCGAGGCATGTCATTTTGGCTTACCGAATAGGTACGCAAGTAGATCAGTGACTGTCGTCCGGTGATCCGATAAAATGAACGATGTTGATGTTGACGTCGACCTTGCTAGTATAAATGGAAGTACCAAGAGCTTACCTAGGTGTATGGGTAAACTGTGCCCGCCTAAGCTCGTTTTGGGAGGTTGGCAAAGAAGCCCAGAGTATAACGCCGAATGGTTTGAATATCTTACCAGTCCCTAATGCACTCATGAAGCTTAGCTAGTAACGGATCCTCAAGTTGCTCATAGTACGATTATAAGGCCACGGAAACTCCGGGATGCTGCATAAAAGCCCTCTGTTTCAAGTGCTTTATTGGCTGCTGACTCCTGGTCAAGATATTTACCCCATCTTTAGCCACAAGAGGTTTGTATCATGTGATTTCCACAATGATGGGGTGGCGTCTCTAGACTTAGGGTTTTCGAGCATCTCTGACGATCATCATCAGTCTAATATCTGCATGAGTTTTCGAAGTGGCAAATAAATACCTACCTACATAAAGGACTTCCCGTGTATGTTGGAAAGATCTGGTGTGTGGGCGATGTTGTGTGCTAACCAGCTAGGTCACCGACGATTAGGCGAATGCGATTCACGCCATGGGGGTATAGGGGCCAAATATAGGCCATTGCGCGATTGCATCTTCGTTCGGACTTAGGGCAAATAAAAGCAAGAAGGGAGATAAGTTGTTGTAAGACGGCTCAGCTCCAATGGCTTGGATCCAGATGGATCGCTGTCTTTTGCTTGGCTAAGCCATGTAACGTCCCGCGCGGTTCATCTTAACGCGCTGTCGCTTATCGGTAAAAACCGAAGTGAAAAACGATTGAACAGCATAATGAAATAGGTTTTCAGCGCGAGCACGTCACTGGATATGATCAAGGGATTTGACTGGAGAGATTAGGCGCCTCTACTCCGAGCACGGCATATCCGGAGATACTAAGGTAACGAAACATCCGCTACCGCGCTTTTCACGGCTGTTGAAGAATCCTGAGGCTGACATGAGGCCATCTAGCTGTAGCCTACCTCAGCATATAATGTCTTGGCCTTGAAACATAGTCGATGAAACTGAGCTCGGCTCCGAGTTATAGGTAGGGTAACCCTACTAGTTCATAGTAGTTAAATAAACCGTCCCGTTCTTGGCAGGGGAAGCCGAGGTTTCTCTTGTGTCTCTAACTGCACATAGTATGGCGTCTTCATCTGGCTGAAGAGGTTAGCAAGCGAATGCTACGTAACCGTACTAAAGAACGATTTAAAATAAATTAGCTAGTACCAATGCCGCACCTAACAATCTGACGTCTTTACGACCACATACGAATATATGGAAAGTTTGGAATGGTAATGCTGGCTCTCTTTTTATTCTCTAAATTTCATATGACGCGTTTATCGTCGTATGGTACTAATTCCCTTCTAGGAAAAGTCATCTCATCTCGGGAGAGATATTGTATCCGAAGCGATTTTCTATTGGTGTTGGGTCCGGGATTATGGAGCTTGAGGAATGCCTAGAGTTCTTGACTGCCGCAACTAGTTAAGCTTATCTGAATCTCATTGCCGGATCGGGTGCTGGTCGTCGATCAGTTAGCATTTCCTATTCTGGTCGTACCAACCCGAATAGGAGACTAGAATCCAAAAATATCACCCAACATAAAACCCTTCTTCTGATAAGATCCTATCGCGAGCACTGAATTATGAGACGCATGGCGAAGCAGGGGTCCAGCTGGAGCCTAGGGCGATGATCATCTGAAACGGCGTCTCAGCTTAGGAACGTGGTATTCCTACGACCTCATAGCCAACCTGCCAACGACTCTGAAGAACTTTCGTGCAGCCGCGGGGTCGCCGCTGTTGATTCGCAAGGATACGCAGCCAGGGATACTTGGCGAAGATCTCACTAACCCGTACGGCGCAAAGTGCATATGTAGGCATACGAAATAAGGCCCAGCATCCGGATCTGGGCATGGATTAAGCGTATTACAGCTGATGATTATGCTTATTCTATCGTTAACCATGATCGAACACACGAAACATGTGGCGCGAGGGAAAGGCGTGCTCAATTGGAAGCCAACGTTCCTATTCTGGCTATTCCCTTAATGGTCATTTTCGACTCCACCTAACTTGGATTTGGAAATCCGAAAATCCGAAAATCGCACTGTTGAATACCTTGGTTATGGTGGTAAGAGACTTTTCCAGTGCCTTCATATCAAACGAGTAGTTCATGATGGTAGGATGAATTGACTGTTCTACGATCACATGAATTATCGTGATAAGGAGACGATTCTAATTAAACGCGTCGCGGCCAAATTTTTAGTTAAGGAAATGAGCTACCAGTAAAGTTGATAGTTTCGTCGATGAACATCCTCCTGAATAGGAAGTTCTTTTTTAAGGGTGGAGTGTCATCACGCTTAGTTGTGGCTACAAGGTGCGTTTTTCGCTCTCTCGTAGCTGCAAACACGTGGATACAACATATAACCTTCCCCATGAATCCTTCGTTGAACAGGGTTCACAGTTTGACCCTAGCTTTCGACTTTCTACCGAAGGGTCTAGGAATATTTTATTTCTATAGAACCCCAGGAAGCCCGGCTCATATGGCCCCCTCCCCTCCTTTCACCTGGTTGACCAACTGAACAGTTGCACAATACAAGATGAGTTCGACGAGCAAACATCCATTACGCAAGTCTTGCGGCTTCTGCCGTTCTCGCAAGATAAAATGTTCCAACGAAACTATCTGCGAAGCTTGCCGCAAGCAGGGTGTCGACTGTATATATGACTTTGAACCCTATCAGGCACCTTCACGATACGTATCTCGATCTCAACAGCAAACAGACACCCGAGCAGATCGACAGAGTCCCAATCCAGGTTTCGTTGACAAAGATGGAGGGTTCCGAGACACAACGTTAGCCGCCTTACCTAATATCGCGTCGGAGCTAGAAACAATTTTTCTTGAGAACTTCTCGGGGCGGAGTAATAGGACGAATTCAGATAATTGGCAGCAGAAGGCATCGATCCCTCGCACGTCGTCATCCGTCAGCCATGCTGCTCCGAACGTCGGTTCGCATACCGCCAAATATGCCGGTCTACTCTCATTACTTACAGAAGATCTTGTTTCGATGGTTGTAAACAAGCTTGGGAGTTTGGGATGTCAAGTGGTGGAGAATGGTGGAGCTAAATTCCTGGTTGATGGCCTCAAAGAGGACCACACAGACACTATGTTCGACTCCGCAACCTCTGGACCGAGTCCCTTGGCGGAATATGGGAGCCGAAAAACCACACAACTCATCGATGTCTGGTTCTCAACTCACCCACTATCTTTCTTATTATCGAAGACGCTAGTTATGCATGAACTACGCGGCGAAACTATTGATGAAATCCTTCTAGCAGTAGTCTTGGCTGATGCTAACTTCTTCCTCGGCGACGATGCTGCAGGGGCTCGTGGCCAAGTACTTCTTGACTACGCGACGGCCAAGCTTTCTACACAACAATTCTCCAGGACCCCAGGCTCTCCTGCGCTCCAACCAGGATCTAGACAATCAATTCTACCCCACCCAACAGTTTCCACTGTTCAAGCTTTAACACTTCTGGGATGGAACGCGCTTTGCCAGTCTCAGATTCGCCGGGCAACTTGTTATATCGGTCTTGCGAGCCGTTTGGCCACGGAGCTTAAACATCAAAAATGGTCGGCTACCGCTAACGGAGCCGGTAGTCGTATTAACGGCATCGACATTTGTGAAGTCGAGAAGGAGATGGTGGCCTACTTGTGGTGGATCAATTTTATACTAACGCAATGGATGTCCATGCAAATAGATCAACAGCTTCCATACCTTCCTCAGGCCAGCTTAGAGTCGGCATTCCTCCCAGTTGATGCTGCATCTTCGGTACTGGTTCAGCTAGATGAAGCTTCGGACAATTTATCTACGGTCCAAAGGCAAAAGTCCGCCTTGCTAGATATATGGCCCATAATACATATTTCGTCGGTAATTGCCTATATCTGTGGTCTATATCCACAAGACATCTCATCGACCAACTCACATGGGGCTGCATTCTGGCAAGAAACCCCCGGACGTATCCACAACGGCTCAATCCCCCAGAATCTCGTGATAATACAACAAGAAGTTCATCGAGTACTGATTGAAAGCATCAACGTTCTAGATGGTAAAATTAGCCATGTCGCATCGCGGGCACTCGTCCTTGCTGTGTACCACACGATAGCAATCCATGTGCTTTTCCCATCTTCAGAGCAAAATTTTGCGGGGTCAGTCCTAACTGGAGACGTCATTCACCAATTTTGTGTTTCTGCAGATGAACTTGTCGGAATCATCACATCAGCATATGAACAGACGACTACGAATCCCTTGCTTCGGACACCCCCTCAGCTGCACCCTTCTTCGGCGGAAATATTCACGCTAGCGTTAGACACATGCGCTCGGGCATTGTCAACGATCAACTCAAGGAAAGGATCAGCTCACAATGTCGAGATATATACACTGTATGAATCAAGGCTTCGAACTGTCGCCACCCGACTGGATGAACTTGCCCAAGATTACTTCTTTGGTCCTGGGCCGTCTCTCCGAGCTGTAAGGAGAAATATTAAGAGTTCTGTAATGGAGTTTGGGATCGGCTCCCCAGCGATGAACTATCACTGGCAGAGAAGGCCAAGTTCTTCGCTTTCCACGAGCTCAACTTCTGTGATGGAACAAGAACACTATGTACATGGACCACCGGCGCTTTCACCTCCTCAATCTATTGGTACGAGTTTGGCTTCAACCCCTCTGCTATCAGATAGTTATAGGTCGTTTGTTCCCACAGGGTTCCCATCTACTTCGATCGACAACAGTAACATCATGGCGACGACAGGTCCAGAAGCGAACGGTCCTATTGGACATCAATGGTTCCACTATGTTGAAAAACATGAAGGCGATGGTGGCGCATATAAACACAGTGGGGCGAACATGCACACTGTGCACATGAGGGAGGTAGATGAAGCGTCCTGGTATCAGGACGAACACAACATTATGGGATTTGATATTCACAACATGGAGTTAAACGGACCAGTCATCTGGCAGAATTGGGCGGCGACATCATAGAGGTAACTGGGGATTGGGGCTGGAGAAAAGGAGGAGTTCGGATCATGGTGGTTTTAGTGCTTTATTGTGATACCAATTGTACAAACACGCGTAGACAAATAGGGGTAACGACTATATGAAGAAGAGGACCATATGTATAATAGCTAGGAAACAACACAATCGTTAAATATTATAATAAACCACGTACCTGAGTAATATTTAACAATTTTTTTGTGGAAGACGGTGCAATTGATGAACGCCAAGAATTACCCCTGTTTGACCCCTTTTTCGCGATATGTGGACATATTACCCCTGTCATCATCTAATTGAGCAGTATTTATCGAACGTCAGACAATTTGATTGATATATGACTAGATATTTATGAATGATCTTGAAGGAAAGATTAATGAACAACTTACCGCGTTTCAAGTTGCCTGCTATGTATGTTGACCCGAGCAGGGCTAGTCGTGCTGCTGCAAGGGGTATAGCTGAATTCCTTCAAGGCTTACCTGCGGCGTCAAACCTAGCAGAACCATCAATATACCATGCACTCGCCGCAACTGAATAGAATATCCCTATACATATACTACAGATCTGTATTCATTCGCCGATTACACTTAAATTGAAACTGGCGCAGTCATTACCTAAGCATAGGCGACAACCAAAGCTGAAAAAATATGATAAGGTTTCAAAGAATTGAAGAAGCCTAGAGCTATAAGCACTGCCCCCGCCCAGGCGTGCCATCATCATTCGACGGATGGAATTTGCGCCGTCGGACTTGGAGTCTAGCCTGACGGTCGCTTATTGTTCGCTTTCAATCCGAATAATCGGCGAATAATATGGAGAAGCCGCCCCGAAAACACCTGGAAAAACTCGATCGACCGCGCCGGTCAAATCAATAGGGGGGGTATCGCTGATAAGTAGTCTAAATAAAGCGTAGAAATTATAACCACTTTGAGATAGACCTAATTTGACGTTGAAGATATACTTTTCCCCTGAATTACTTAAGTCTTCATATAAAGTCCTGTTAGAGATCATCCAAGTCTCTTTGTTCCAGATCGCTGCACATTACCTACATGGCATGAAAAGCACCTCCTCTTTGTCAGAGAGAATATTTCATTAGGTACCCTCCGGTGAAACATACACTGTCCATTCGATCACCTACCTACCTACCCCAGGGGCACTTATTGACATTTTGCTCATCACATTTCTCCAACCATGACCGCCAACCGTAAAGTCGTCATCACCGAGTTCGGCGATGTGGATGTCCTCAAAATCATAGACGACATCTGCCCGCACCCACCAGCAGGCCACATCCAAATCGCAGTCGAATACGCAGGGTTCAACGGCGCCGACGTCAACATGCGCAAGGGCATCTACCCCTTCCAGAAGAAAGCGCCCCTAACCCCCGGCTACTGCCTCGTCGGCACCGTCCGCGCCAACGGCGAAGGTTGCACGGCCTTCGAAGTCGGCGACGTCGTAGGCGTGTTAACTAAGTATGATGCGAACTCTGAACTCATCAACCAGCCGGAGAAATACGCCATTAAGATCCCGGACGGCGTGGACCATATTCAGGCTACGGCTATGATTAGCGACTGGTTCACGGCCTACGCAATGGTCAATCACACGGCGAAAGTCACCAGGGGCCAGAAGGTCTTCGTCCATGGCATGAGCGGCGCGGTTGGCTGTGGTTTGATGATCCTGAGTAAGCTGCAAGGGGCTGAGGTGTACGGCACAGCTAGTGAGCGCAACCACGAAGAAGTGAAGGCCCATGGTGCCACGCCGTTCGTGTACACGGATAAGAAGTGGATGGATAAGATGAAGGAGCTGGGCGGCGCGGACGTGGTGTTCGATCCGCTCGGCTTCGAGAGCTTTGATGAAAGTTTCTCCATCCTCTCTCCTAATGGTTTCCTCGTCGCTTATGGTAATAATAAGGGGATTCTTGAGAATGGGCAGGTGAGGAGTCCGTGGGCCCATATCATGAAGTTGATGGCGCGGAATCTGAACCCCATGTGCGGCAAGAAGGCTACGTTTTTCGGGATTTCGAGAGATCAGGCTACTTACAGGTCCGACATTGAGGCGTTGCTAGAGATGGTTAGGACGGGTCTTATTAAGGCTCCGGTTAAGAATCAGTGGGATATGGAGGATATCAAGACTGCGCATCGGCAATGGGGTGGAGGGACGGGTATTGGATCGCTGTTTATCAAAGTGGCCAAGAACTAGATCTTTTGTTGGGCTGCTTCTCTTGATCATTCGACATGCGTTAGCGTTAGGAGTTTAGCTGGTTGTGATGGAAGGATAGAGGGATTTTAGGTCAAATTTTTTACTGTCTCGATACCAGTTACACGAAAATCTCATTTGGAAAACAGCAATATTGCCTTGAAGAAATCCATATCGTCATATGTTAATATCTTAACCCTTACATGTATGATTCGGGAGTAACCGTGTAGGACAGTCTTTTCGGCCTTCGGACCTTAGAGTTGTATTTATAATCCTGCCCAGGTGCTAATGAATATAGCCTGTAGGTGGGTTACTTGATACAGACGTCTGTTGACCCACACCATAAGACCGGCTACCCGGGATGGGAATAGCGGATTTAAGGTATCATCATGTATCAATGACAAATGTCAGAAAATTTCGGAATACCGAAGAATGGAATTGATAACTTTTATAACTTCACCTCGCTTCATTGCTTCGTATTGGGATAGTAAGGTCTTGGTGCTTACCGGATAGCTCCTATAGTAAGATTGAGAATAACCAAGAGCGATGACATAGAGTGCTTTTGATATAGCTAGCAAACATTCCATGTCACCTTTACGTACGGAAGCTCCCGCATGACGGATGTGATGTGGGGTGGTGATGCATTGGTCTAGCTGGTAAGCACCTATGCAAGTATGGCCAACCGCTCAAGAAATGCCTATCTATAGGTATATAAGGTATATAAATTCCTCAATGCTTAGTCTCATGAAAATGTCTGAATTTTCCTGATATTTAAAAGTCCTCGCGTACTCACATTGTAATCTCAATCCACGTAATCATGGCCAAGCTTGCATTCACTCCCACGATACCTCAGGGTTCAACAATTCTAGTCACCGGTGCCAATGGGCTGATCGCTTCCCATGCCGTTGATCAGCTGCTTGCTTTCGGTTACAACGTTCGAGGCACCGTTCGTGACCCTTCAAGGTGTTCGTGGATGGAACCGCTATTTTCTTCGCGACACCCCTCTAGTCACTTCGAGTTAGTACAAGTATCCGATTTCGGTGCCCCTGGAGCTTGGGACGCAGCTGTTAAAGGGGTTGCTGGCGTTGCAGCAGTGGCAGGCGCAGCATCGCTCACTGTTCAGGATATCGACGGTGCTCTCGCGGAAGAATGGCCTTGGAACGAATCACTCCTCCAGGCGGCGAAGAATGAATCTAGCGTCAAATCGTTCGTCTACACCACCAGCGCATGGTCCGCGTATACCCCAGATCAAACTAAGAAGACCAAGTTGACAGAATGGACCTTCAACGAGCATGCCATTAAAGTAGTGAGGAGTAATGCTACCCCTGAGGAGAAAGGCATTATGCCGTACATGGCATTTAAAACTTTACTTGAGCAAAAAGTCTGGGACTGGATCAAGAGAGAGAAGCCATCTTTTACCTTTAACTCGATTCTCCCTGAAACTGTTATCGGCAGATTCCTCGACCCAAAGGGCCAGGGATTCCCAAGTACATCTGGCATGGTTAAATGGGTCGCCGACGGGGTTAACCTGAAAATGCTTGCTTCGATACCGCCTCAATGGCACGTCGACACCGTTGACTGTGGATTGCTTTACGTGGCAGCCCTAATAACTCCGGGAGTGAACGGAGAGAGGCTTTTTGGATTTGGCGACCGGTATAGTTGGGCTCGTGTTGGTCAAATCCTGCAGAAGCTGTATCCAGAAAGAAAAATACCGGTTTTGGAGGACAACGGTTGGGACCAGACCGATGTGCCGAACCAGAGAGCAGAGGAATTGATTAAGGGGTTGGGTCACAAGGGGTGGACTAGCCTCGAGGAGAGTGTTAAGGCTTGCGCTGAAGGCTTTATGTAAATAGCTAGGTGCCTATGGTAATTGGATTTGAGGAGCATGAAAACAACGTCTTGAGCTGCTACCTAGTCCCCCAAAAATAAGACCTTTGATAGGCGCGGCCAAACTAAGATTATTATGTGTCCAGTGACACCTATCGTTGCCGCTTAGTCACAAGCTAATGGCGTCATTTTGCTAGCCGCCAGAACGAAACTGGTTCCCGCGGTCGCTTCGATCAGTACCTTCTTTAAACAACGCCAAAATCGGTCTCCCAGCTTGCCCAGCTCTCCCCAACTGCTGCGATGACGTCAACATATTAGATGCGCCGAATCAAGCACATGCTCCACCTAACCTAGCGGTTGCGGGAAAGTTCCGAATCCAGGCTTTGCATCTCCCAGCAATCGCAAACAGTTCGCATCGGGTAGAAACGGCCCCATATCCTCAGATAATGCCCCTTGCTTGACTTTCATTTCACTTAGCGAAGAGGGTTAAGCCGAATTGTTCGTCATTTCCCCCTGAGTGGAATTAAGGGGGTGGCGTTTTGTCACGTGATACCCCTTTTCTTCGCCTCATAGATAAGAGGTGCCAGTACCCAAATAAAAACAATCCTCACCACGTTCCCTCTGCTTCGTCGTCTGAATCCAGTTCATCTTCGTCGCCCCACCTATACGATTGTAGCCACTTCGCAATCCCGAAAATTCCAGTCTCGTCGACATCCTCGTCTTCACCAGGCGCCTCGATGATATCATCTGTAAGGCCTGTATTGCGACCAATCTCTTTCGCCAACGCAAGTAGGAATGGGCGTTGTAAGTAGCGGGTTTTGGCAACCCAACATCCCTTTCCGAGTTGCTTGGGCAATTCTTCATTGGGGTTCGGACCTTTGCGATACTCATGCCTCCATGCTAGTCGTAATTGAGCAATGGCGAACGTGAAATAAACATACTCTGTTTTCGGACGCATGTCATTTTTGAATGCGAGTTTTTGTCCGTCAAGGTCCCGGATCGAAAGCTCGGGTAAGGTCTCCGTGGCTAGCCGTATGATTCTGTCCAATATCTCTGCTTCGGGGTCCATAATTCTCCATTTGAATTCCTTGGGTTCCATATTTTCCCAGATAGCCAGGTCTTCTGTCAATGGCACGATGGCGATTGCTCCATCATCCATGGCCTCCTTAACTGCTGTGTCGAGAAGCAGTCCATTGTATGGGGCGTCTAGTTCCCCTTCGACGTTCGTCCCAAAAAGTGCCACTAGCGTATCTTCCCCTAGAGAGTGGGGGACGAGTTGGGCGGCCGTCACAACATGCTTCCGTTGGTTTTGACCGGTGGCGCTATCATAAACAATATTGTTAAATACCTTGGACTTTATCGAAGGTACTGCCGCGTTGTAGAAATGAATTAAGCTTTGTTCGAACTTTGACTGTTCGCTTTCCGTCAACTTTCCCGCACCTGCTATCCCGATGTCAAGGCTGGTTCTGCTAGTATTGAGTAGAGCTTGCTTTTGACAGTACTCTCTTTCGTAACGGGATGCCTTCACCCGGTCGATGATACGGTGGGCATGTGAGGTAGTCCACCACATTTCGGTATCATCGTCTTCCTCTTCTTCTTTCCATTCCTGTTCTGCGAGATTCATCTTTGCTTCGTGTAGTCTCACCAAGATTTCACAGACTTCTGCTGCTTCCGCCCAGTACTTGGCATCAAAATGATGGGAAGGATTAATTTTTCTGCGTGCAACTTCCACTTCCAGACGGAGGACATGGCAGTCCCTCTCCATCGCATCTCTTTTATAGGATAGGGTTGCCATTGTGAGACGCTTAGTGTCCTGAGGAGAAGATCTGTTAGTAGCTGGTCCTGGAATGGTGTAAACAAAATAAATACTAGGTACCTTAAGTGTATAAACTGCTGCTCTGGATGTTCTTGGAGCCCTTCTTATCGCAGTGTTATTATTTTTAAATTTGGGGGCGTTGGTTGTGTTATATACTGCTGCTGTGATAGGATGTTGAAGTTCTTGGTATTGAGAAATTGTAGTAATCTTGTATCGGGTGGGAAAAACAACAACAACAACAACAACAACAACAACAACAACAATAGAAATATTTATATCTAAATGAGCTAGAGAAACCTATTGTTGAGAGAATAAATTTGAGTTAAGGTTAGAGCTAGGGCAGTAGTTTTGCGCCTTTAAAATGTTGTTCAATGAGAGAAAGTTTCATTGATTTTAATTTCTACGGCTTAAACAAGGTTGGTAGGCGCCTAGTTATTTAGGTATTTAATTCTCAGGCGCTCGTATCCTAAGTGTAAATGTACTTATGTACCTAGTAGGTATAAGATGAGTACAATGATATACCTTTGAATGCAACTTGGAAATAGAGGGAAGCTGTTGCCAAGCCATCGTTTAACCTTTGTTGAACTTTCGTCGAGCCGTTGCTCAGCTGTTGTTCGGCTGTTGTTCGGCTGTTGCTGGGTCATTGTTTAGCTGTTGTTGACAGTTTTACTCTTATAACTTTAAATACTTATTTTATTTAACTGAACGCGCCTGTAAATATTATTAAACTATATTATTAACTGGCCTAGTCTGGACGTGCTCATTTCGTGTAAATGATACCGTCCCTGGGTCAGTCATGATATTCGGCATCAGCCAGCCGGGTGATGGAATGTCCGATGCGCCAGGGGTAGAAATTGCTGTGCGTAATTACCTAGCCATTTTAACAACCTTGTCATGAGCGTCATGAGCAGCCCATGTATCTGAGCGGGTAGCTTAGAGAATGAGCTGTAGATGAGTGTAGATTGGTAGGTGGTATCAATTTCGACGTGGAAAACACATTTATTTCTCAACTCCACCTCATACTTCATTTTTCGTACGTGACGAATGTTAGGTCTCGAGGGTTCGGCCCACGTGGTAGCCAATAGAGCCCTTAGGAGCCGTTGGCGGCTAGCCCTCATTAGATAAAGAATCTGATCCTAAACGAGAGTTTAAAGCTCCTCATACAACAACGTCATTGTTTTCTTGTCCCTTAGTTCCTCCTCGTAACAACGAGGGTATTTTCCTGTGTCACTTATAAGTTTTTAGATATAAAAGTTTAAACAATGTGAATCCCCTGTTCCAGACCTTTCTCTCTCTAATGAAATATGTCAACAAAAAGCTTTCTCACAATGCGAGGCTCTAAGATACCAGACGATATAGAATCGCCCGACTTCGAAATAGACACGCCCGACGATGCTAAGGAGGTTCTAAAAGTGATCCAGGAGTTTGATTCATATATTCTCATACTCGAAATTCGCCAAATCCGGGCCACCACAACGAGAAATATGCTTCATGCAGCTCTCGACTGGGTAAAATACGCGATAGGAGAGTATAAGGCCGCTGGAAGGAAACTGGGAAGTTTGATGGATGCATTATCGGTAATCAGAGAAGCACTCGATTTGTTGCAATCCATGTTAGAGGAATTAAGAAAGATGGTTTCTGCGAGTAATGAATCGGAAGATGATAAGTGACCAGTGGATGGATTGTAAAGAGGGGAGTATGGTGATAGGGAATAAGGGACTACTTTATACTAGGTAGTCATTGAATATCCTAAAATACATGGACCTGAAGTCAACAGTTCGAAGTTCACGTTTTAAATCCCAGGCATCTAAGTACCTAGGTATACACACTTACTAGGTACCTAGTATATAACTTGATCGCAGTCGAGTAGAACTAGGATAATCTAAAGGTCTCGGTCCCTAAGTACCTGAGCCAAGAAAGCCCCAAGGAACACAGGCCATGATACCTGGGTAGTAGGTATGTAAATAAACGGGCCAGGTTTAGTGCCGGCTATCGATCCATATTTCTTATGTAGCATTGATACTGTGAACTACCTAATCGGGACAAACTATATTACAAGCTAAGATCATCTCACCTCTCAGAGAGCGTGGGAAGATCTTATCAGTACCTAGGTATCGATGACCCCACGTCTACAAGCCTAATCAGATGCAAGTTATCATCCCGGGGGAGAAGCACGTCAGACACCTAGACCATCCTAGTCGCTTGATATAAGACATAAGACATTTGGTAATCGAAACTACTTTCGAACCTCTACTTGCCGATTCCTACTTATAAATATTATAAACTGAGTGGTGGGTTTTTGTATCTCTGAGAAGCTAGAATGTTGAACACTATTATTATTACTAGCTAAAATCTGCCACGATGTCTAACGATACAGTCACCGTGAAAGACGAGATCGATGGGACTGTCCTCGGCTCTATCACAGTCGCGAGCACTGAAAATGTCCCCTCCAGTCCTGGTCGTATCAAATTCTTTCGGGGCACTCTTTTCCAGATTCTGATTGTTGGCATTTGTGCCTTCTCCGCGCCTGGAATATGGAGTGCTATGAATGGCCTTGGAGTGGGCGGTTCTCAAAGTCCAAATCTTGTCAACGCTGCTAATGCACTGCTATACGCATTCCTGACCATAACGTGCTTCTTTACCCCGTGGCTTACGAATATCATTGGGTTTCGGTGGACTTTATCAATCGGCACAATCGGTTATCCTTTATATGCCGCAGGTCTTTACGTCAATAATCGGTTCGGCTCAACGTGGTTTGTCTACGTGGGAGCGATTGCTTGTGGTATTACTGGGGGATTCTTCTTATGCGTGGAGGGTGCTATCGCAACGGGATACCCCGAATCACATAAGAGGGGCCGCTACATCGCGACTTGGTTTACTTTCCGCAATTTTGGAAATATCGTCGGGGGCGCTATTTCGCTGGCTCTAAACCTCAAAGTCACTCAACGCGGCCAAGTGGGATATCAAACATATCTAGGGTTTATCGCAATCCAGTGCCTCGGATGTGTATTCGCTCTCCCTCTTTCAGAGCCCGAAAAGGTGCAGCGTGATGACGGCACACGCATCAAGGTACAGAGAGGAATTTCTTGGCGTACGGAAGTTCGCGAGATGTGGACCTTACTACGAAGCAAGTCAATACTGCTTTTGACTCCCCTTTTCTGGTATTTCGGCTGGACTCAAGCATATCCTGGAACCTATTTAGCTACGTACTTCACCGTTCGGTCGAGGGCTCTTGGCGCCTTGCTGTCCGCCATCCTCGGGACTATTGCTACTTGGCTGGCTGGGACATTAGTCGATGTTCCCTGGACGAAAAAGAGACAGACTCGTGCCATATTCACTTATACTCTGATCGCGATGTTGAACAGCGCCACGTGGATATGGGCTGTAATTATCCAGAACGAGTATCGAACCACACACCCCGTTCTGGACTGGAGCAATCAAGTCACTTTCGGACGAGGATTCGGTATTTTAATGTTAGAGAGACTCAGCGTGGGAATGGTCGAGAACTACATCTACTGGTGTATTAGTAACTTATCCGACTCACCAGGCCAGCAGATCAGGTACAGCTCCCTACTTCGAGGGATCGAGACAGCCGGTATATGCATAGGGTTCGGGGTCCAGGCAGTTCCCACTGCTCTAGTCGCTACAGCCAGTATAAACCTAGGCCTCTGGTTCTTCGCGCTACCCTTTAGTTACTACGCTACACTGCAGGTAGTGAAGAAGTTTAACGAGCTCGACGAGAGGCATGGCGAAGAAAGTGAAACAGAACAGCACACTGCCGATGTAACACAAGTTTAGATTATCAACTTGATTTAATGGATTGTTGAATTATGCCCTATCATAGACCTATCCAAATTACCAAATACAAAGACACCTAATTTCTAAAGATTCTCGAGGTGCCTCGTTCTCCGTTCCAGGAAGCTCTACGCTAGAATGGAACGAGCCTCCTCCAGCAACGAATTCCCGCTCTGCGTCACTATCAAAGAACCTCAAGATCAATACCTCCTCAGGGGTCTGCTTATCTATCCAATGCCACTTATGATTCGCAGAGTACCTTATAACAAAACTTTCGGAAAGGTGTCTCTCGCTCGTACCCCTCCCCAAGCACGGGAAATAGATATCGACAGGTACGCACTCCTCTTTCCCAAAACTTCCTTGGCCTATTACCGCTAGAGGATCTCGGTCCACAATTTTCAGGGGTCTCCATATCGAATAAAGTGCCCAACGGGGACCTCCACAGTCCTTATAGTTCTCCTTCAGGTCTTTCCCATTCTCAAGTAACATGTCTTCATGCTGTATGATATCGGCCGCCGCCTTGGCGAGGTTCGGGTGAAATTCCCGAATGTGAGCTCGTGCACCATTTGGTGAAAAGTCCAAATGGATCTTGGAAGCTGGACTCGCTCCGCCATGCTTGGGATTAAACCCGATGAACTGCGGGAAGCCAGTTTCGAGATCGGACGCTTCTGCTACTTCCTCCCCGTGAGTGGCTAGAGAATCCTTTTCGGTCCAGGTGGAGGTTCTTAGTAAAAAGGATTCTGTTATGACCGTTTTGCATCCTGTTATTTGCTTCATCATCTCAGTCGTACTAGGGATGAGGCGTTGCCTAAGAAGTTGAGGATCTTTGAAAGATTTCAACTCGTAGGGCGGTGCATGGAAAGGAGTAGGGTGATGGATAGCAGTGAATCCATGAGTGTTGAGTTGAGCATGGAAAGGAGTAGGGTGATGGATAGCAGTGAATCCATGAGTGTTGAGTTGAGCATGGTCAACACACTGTGATAATTCTGAAATCTTCGGGAGAGGGCGCACGCTATGGAGCGGGAGGAAGCGCTCGTCGCTAAAGTCTGTGAGAGCGGGGAGGTGAAAGTTGTGCGGGCTTGTCTGAGGCACATGTCCAGCCGCAACATAGCGCAGTTTTCCCAGGACTGGCTCTGCACCAAAAACCTCTCTGGTATCTGTCACGGTAATTGTCGACATCTTCTATTAAAATAGACTGTTTTTGCTCGTGTGAGTGATGGAAAGAGAGGGGGATTTTATGATCAACCATAGGGTAAAGCCGATACGAAAAGGTAACTAGAGTGGAAACCCCGCCGATAAGATAATTGGGGTCATTATTGACACAGCAGGAGGATCAATTTCTACCATGTATGGAACATTCATACGAAATAAGGATCAGGCTAGTACTAAAGTGGTGAATACCTACTAGGTACCTACCATTATAAGACGCGGATATTATACGGGTTTATGTCCGGGAGCTTGGTATAAGTAAGTACCTACTTAGTAGGTATCCAAATAAGTAGAGACATTAGATTCAATTGTTATATTCCTAGAAAAAGTGCATTAATTACCTAGGTAGCTTTACTATTTCTGTACCTCATCAAATATTAGTGTATCAAAAATCTCGTTGTCTGGTACGTTTACCCCTTTTCCAAATTCTATCCAAAAATTCTTGTGTAACCACATACCCCTTTTTTATGGAAGGTTTTATCATTTCTTTACAATAAACAATATGCGCAAATAATCTATTTCAATGAAATACCATAGCCAGTAATTAATTATCATGTATTAAGATCATTTACACGAATCATTCCGTTTTTCTCTACGATGGTCACCTACCAGGGTCAGGGTTAGGGATAGGGATGGGGTTGGGGCTAGGGTTAGGGTTAAGTACTTCCGACATATTGTGGTTTTGAAAAGGGTGACTTAGTAGCATGAAACGATTGATTCTCAATCCATTTCTAAGTGATTAATTCTCTAAATAATACCACATTATTACTACTTCATTCCGCAGATAAATAGCACCGCAATTTTCTCCTTTGTTACGATCGAACGTAACACGTCATGCTAGAGGATAAATATAATGGAAATACCAACATTTTATATTATTCTCTATGTACCTTGTGACATCCTATAACCAATTATACAATATAAACCGCTTTTCCATAGTTCAGTAATCAAGTAAGTTTCAATTAGCTGAAACTATCGTATAGCGGAAAGTTGCACAAAGTCCGGATCTAATCTCCGGGACTTGTCCAGCTCAGGATTGCCTCAATATTGACATTAGATTACCTATCTCCGCATCTAATTTACAGTGAAACTGTTGTTTACCTACAATGGGAATGGGATATAAAATGTCGCTTTGCTAGTTTTAGATTTGAAGTTCAAGGTCAGAAATCATTCCGTTTAGCATTTCTCAGGCACACCAAGTAGCGGCATTTCACCAATCTCTATTTAGCTCTAACAATGCCTGCCAATAGATCAGTCTGGCAAGACAAGCCTGGCGTACCAGGCGTTATCCGCGAGAGCCAAACCCCCACCGACCTTGAAGACCGAAAACTTCTCCTGAAGGTTCATACCTGGGCTATCAACCCTTGCGACGCTATACTCCAAGACCAGTCTCTCCCTTTCATCAAATATCCGATCATCCTAGGCCAGGACATTGCTGGTACTGTTGAAGCGGTCGGATCTACTGCTGCTTCCAAATTCAAAGTCGGGGATCGCGTTTTCGCCTTCACCATCAACAATGGCTTTCAGGATTACGTGCCGGTCGATTACACTCTAGCCGCCAAGATCCCAGACGGCTTGTCCTTTAGGGAAGCTTCGGTCTTCCCCCTCTGCATTACCAGTGCCTCCTTTGGCCTCTTCGGAAAAGATTTCTTGGGTTTGCCTTTCCCAAGTCTCGACTCCACCAAGACCGGCAAGTCCCTCCTTATTTGGGGTGGCAGCTCGGCTGTCGGTAGCAACGCCATTCAGCTAGCCAAAGGAGCTGGTTTCGAGGTCTTCACCACATGTTCTCCTCGTAGCTTCGATTACGTGAAAGACCTCGGCGCGGACAAGGTCTTTGACTACAACAGTCCCACTGTTACCGATGACATTGTCGCGGAGCTCGATAAAGGTACATGCGCTGGCATCTACCTTGCTATAGGAAGCGTAGCAAGTGCTTGTCAAGTCTCGTACAAGTCAAAGCAGAAAGTTTTTGTCGCATCTTCCAACCCGGTGCAGCCAGGAGATGTCCTAGAGAGCGTTATAGCCAAAATGGTGTTTGGGACCGGTGGCGTCGACATGTTCAAGGAGACGCTTCCTGTCACCTTTGGTGGGTACCTCGTAGAAGCGCTAGCAAAGGGTGTTTACAAGGTTGCTCCACCACCAGAAGTAGTATCCCGGAAAGGCATTGATGGTATACAGGACGCGATGGATATCTTTAAGAAAGGCGTTTCAGCAAAGAAACTAGTCGTTGAGGTTGAGTAAAAACCCTTCTATTGTATGATTTAGATAGTTTATTAAGTTAAGTGTTAGAGATGATTTAGTCCAGTATTTTACTAAAACATGAAGCCCGTATTTTTTATTACTCGATCTCTCTTGAGTGCATTCTATGACCGGTTGAGAACCATATTACTGAATAGGGGTGATACTTTTAAGTATATAATAGTTGAACTGGGTTTTGTTTGTAGGAAATGTTGAAAGATATGGGATATGAGGCTTATTGTCCTTGTGTCTAACCATTGTAAAGTGATGGGGGAAGTCCTGTTTATATAGGTACATTAGGTACCTAGTAGCTACTAGAGAACCACTTAACCTCAGGAGTGTTATAGCGGCCTTTAGCGCGGAATCCTTTTAATCCCATAAGGGCTTAGCGGCAGAATACAGTATGAGTACAGTGCATATACCCCCATCAAAACTGTGATAGCATTTTCTGGCTATTGTGGCTTCGAGGACACTTATTAATTATCTTCCGCGATATAAATTCCTTTATCCATTCAAAAATTATATCATTATATTTTATTTACTGTTATGTTCAATGTTTTATTGAGTAATATCAGAAAACTGGCATGCACAATATGATACTCGTGACGTCAGATCATGACGTCAAATTCGTTTGGAAGCTATTCAGTTAAAAACGCACAGCCGTCGTCTACTATCCAGGTGCCTATCGACCCAAGTACCCCTATTTAAAAGATTCCAAGGCATAGCAGAAATCTTCTAATCCATGAAACGTACCTCTTAGCTTAGTCTAACGTCTAGGCTATTATTCAGACTCTGTCTCTATCGAGTCCTTCGAATAAGCCTTCATGTCAGGTTGCACAACTATAGCTACTCTAACTATTGAGCACATCGCTAGTATGCATTAGGTAGTAGTGAAGTAAGCGGAAGGATTGACAGGCAGACGAATGATAACCCTCCTAGTATTCACCCATCAAATGGTTGGGCAGGATGACTGACATCATGTACTTACCTAACCAATGCTTCAAGCAAGCTTCCTTCAACGTTAAAGTCATATACCTATCAAGGAGAATAATCTCTCACCTTCAAAGAAACAAGCATATCGTCATAATGTACTCCTTGCTAGTTAGTTCTGAATAAATACAGGCACTAACTAATAAAGAAATATGTTAAGTCGTACGACCTCTCCTACCTAATGGCGTCTTTCTTCGGAAGTAATATCCAAGATAACGATGTCAATTACTTCCCCCACCTTCCCCCATATTCCGATCCTACGACAGGCATCCTATCAATCCTCCCGAGGCCATGGATTCCCTACGCGCAACTTATGCGCCTCGACCGCCCCGCCGGTTTCTATGCCTTCTACTTCCCCTATCTTATCGGTCTAGCCTATTCTGCTTGTGTCACGCCCGAACCCCCTGAGCCGATCTCCCTTCTCCAACTAGCCGGCATCCTTCTCCCCTTCAATATCCTCCTCCGTGGCGCCGCGTGCACCTGGAATGATACAACGGACCAACACTTCGACCGACGCGTAGCGCGGACCCGGCACCGGCCGCTCGCCCGGGGTGCCGTGACCACCACGCAAGCGAATCTCTTCACGCTAACCCAGCTCCTCGCCCTCTCCCTCTTCCACATCTTCGATTTCCTTCCTCCGCCCATGACTAGACACACAGTAGGAGCCGTAATCCTCTTCGGCAATTACTCCCTCATGAAACGCGTGACGCACTACCCACAGGTGGCTCTCGGCATAGCCTTCGCTTGGGCCATATTCTCCACTGCAGCCGCACTCCGCAGCGACCCGTACCCGTACGATGCACCGACACTCGCGCTATTCGGGGCTAACGTGCTGTGGACGGTAACCTACGACACAATCTACGCGCACCAGGACGTGGCGGACGATGCAAAGGCCGGGGTCACGAGCATGGCGTTGCAGTTTCAGAACAGCACAAAGGTTGTTGCTAGCGTACTTTCGGTCGCACAAGTTAGCCTACTGGGGCTATGTGGGATATGGGCTGGGTTCGGAGTAATGTACTTCATCGCCACGGTAGGGGGTGTGGCTATTGTCATGACTTATTACATTTACGATGTCGACTTGAAGTGCCCGGAAAGCTGTGGGATGTGGTTTCACAGGCAGTTTTGGGCGGTGGGGGCTGCGTTCGTGGCTGGATTTGTTGGCGAGTATCTCACACGCCTGCAACTCGGTGAGAAAGTATCACTTTTGTATTTAGGAGGTAGATACTAATCATGCAGCCCAGACTTAGTAACTGAGTCTTGTACTAACTGTCCATTGTCTCTTCTAGCTACTAGGTAGCCTCTTACAACCATGATCAGCCTTGTATTAGCCTATCCAGTAGAGGCCATCACTTTGTCCGCAAGCCACTTGGAAGATTGGCCGGCAAGCGTGATTGGAGAATCAAGGACATTCCCAGCAAAAGGACGATCTCTAATAGGCTTTTACGGATAACTTGTCTAGCGTACAGAATACATCATGCAAGCTGACAACTTAGTCACCAGTACATACCTAGGTAGCCTTCTATCTCTCATCCTGTCGCCCGCCCAACATGACCTTCCCCTCTCTCTTTCTGATACTGACAACATAATACCAAATGTCACTATCGACTTTATACCAATCACCTTAGAGGATGGCGGATCCTGTTGGAGTTGCTGGAACGGCGGTTGGTATAGTTTCGCTCTGCCTTCAAGTATACAGTAGTTTAAGTAGTTACTTGGACGATTTCAAAGATCGAGACCAGTACGTCAATCAAGTTTTATCGTACCTCGGCCGCCTACGAAATTCAATTGCGATAATTGAATCCGCTGTCCCAGACTTCCAAAATGGACATCCTATCCCGAGTCAAGCTATCACGGATTGTATACAGGACTGCGAAATCAAACTAAACACCCTACGTATCGAGATCTGCAAGTATCAGCCAGTACCTTCTAAAGACTTGAAAGGGAAATTCAAAGACGCCAAGAGAAAGCTTCAATTTCCTTTCAATCGCCCTGAGCTAGAAAAACTAGCTGAGCACCTAAACCAAATGAATGGCCTCCTCTCAACGGCAATTGGAGCACTTAACTTGTATGCTAACACCTGCACTTTGCTACGTGGTCAGAATATGAAAATAGGACTAATTCAACAAGTACCTAGACATCTTCAATCCGACAACAGAGACAAGCTCATACAACTCGGAATTTCGAGTCGCGCTACCAGGAGCGAGCTGACGATTATTCATAACAAACTCAACCAAATCGATTCGAAAGGGGATAATCTTGAGGTAAACTCGAAAAATAATCAAGCGGATCTTGATTCAATGTCACAAAATATACACAAACTATCACTCATTAGTCCCGAGATTCACTCATCGGCTTCTAAGATCACGGAAATACAGACGGACACTTCTTCGAATACAATCCTTCTACATGAGTTGTTCGCAAGCCAGCAACGGAACGAATCACAATTGGAGGAGTTGATAACGGCAGTGCAGTCTATTCACCAATCTAATCAAATATCACCGACGGAAACGATTCTACAGATGCTGATGTCGAAGCCCAGCCTTCTCAAAGACTACCAAGACAAACTTGCAGCTATTAATCCCGAATCAATCGTGACCACGCCGGGACAAGGTACTTCTCGCACGGGAAGCAAATACAATCCTGCAATAAGTGGATGTGCGTGCCACCACCGTCGTCAAATATCCCAGTGGTCCTTTAAGTGGCACTTCTTTAGACGTTTCGACAAGTCGATTGTTACTCTCCGCCACGAACGCGGGTGTCCCAAGTATCGGAATTCTCAGATAGAAAAAAAACAGACAATTGGGATTGTCTGCACAGGTTTATATCAAATATTCAGAATAGCCATTGAGGTCAGTCTCGTGTTGAATACCGGTGCCGGTGGCCGCAGCATTGCCCCAACGTTTCAATATTATGCAGTGGTAGATGAAAATCAATCCTCAGCATTTCGTATCATTGAAACGATGTATTATTTTGTGCAAGTGCGTTGCACAGAATTGGATATAACAAATCAAGAAAAAGAATTGGCCTGCCAGCAAATTATCCGTTTTGGGATATCAAGATTACAACGTGTCTTTGCTGCCGGATTCTCACAGCCGACTGATATCAGCATAAGAGGAGAAACGTTAATTGGAATGTTGTTCAATGAGGTATTTTTGCCTTGATTTCATTTACCCTACCAGTAAGTCAGTATTGACCATAAGCACTCGATAGTATCATCGACATATAGCATTTTCGTCGCTAGATACTCTTCATACTATAATCCTAGGGCTCCTTAATTCAGATGTGCCCATCATGAGTACCGCAGCTCTTGCATATCCTGTGTAAGATATTATCATCCGATATGAAACGACGTATCTAATGATTGTTTTATAGATTGAACTCGTGTTTGGATCTAAGCAGATTACCTAGGATAGACGTGGATTTCATTACAAATAGGTTGGCGCCTTTGATTATCCAGAATCAACCCGAAACTCATATCTGCTCAATAAACGACTCCAATCCACTAGAAACACCCGCTTTTCAACGCTGCTTCTTTGAGACAAAGGGTATCACTGAAGGTAAGAATACCAAATTAACTGTATCACTCTGTTGACAATAGATTCTAATAGTCATAACAGCGTTCGGTTTTGATAGCCCCCTGTTTGAAACTCTGCACCAACGAGACGAACTGTCACTGAAACGTATTCTTCCATCGCTTGGAAAATCGCCAGATCTTTTTTGTGTCAAATGGGTTCCCAGCACTCCATATCGCAGTCCTTTGGCCAAGAGGATTTCGTATTATCCTGGATTCTCAGCCAGACTTAGATTTGGATTTTGAATTCCAGGGATGGACGGCACTAGATTTTGCGTTAGACATAAGCGGGCGGATATGCCGAGAGAAACGGGACAAAATGTGCGAAGATTGTCCTTGCGCCGAAGCATTAGATATCCTGTTGAAGTCGAAATGCCGCGTAACCCACCATTCTGTCTTTCTTGGCTCGGAATATGGATCAACAAGAGCCATTTACACTTTACTTTCTCATATTAAATTATGGAGAATGAAATTAATAGGTCTAGCCGGAAAAGAGCTCCTCGTGGATGAAAAACGTTCTATCAGTCTTGATGATACCGTTGTCTTAGACCGTGTAGCACCTATAGTAATCCGCAAACTTGAAACTAAGGGGATCTTCCCGGCCAGTGAGCTTCAATTGGATCCAAACGATTATCGCCTTTCTCCATCGACAGACGCTCATAGGTCAAAATCTATCTATACTGAGATATACACTAAGCATAGAGCCGAGATTGCCTTCGGTCTAGGATTCAGAGATATAGAAAATGCATTGTCTTTGAAACGATCGATAGTATCGAGCGACTCACTGGGCCTTTTCGAGTGGTTAAATGACCACAACATGAGCGCCACTCGCTTGATGTCTTACAACTACCCCAAACAAACTAACCATGAAAACGGAAAGCGACCTTCAGCTCAAGAATATTTTCAGAATATAAGTCATTGCGCAATCCCGTCCCATACAGTTTCTCATCATATGATGAGAGTAGCTAGTACATTATGGAATGATAGGAAAAGTTATTGGACCGAAATCCACCCCTCTATAATCCCTCTAGTTCATAAAGTTGGCATGCTGCAAATCGGCGATGGCTGTACTTGCGGTTGCTCCGATACGGAGGAGGGATGTACTCCAATAAAATTATTCCTAGGCAAGATATCTCGAGATTTCAGGTCACTTGACAAAATCTTGGATAACTACTGCGGCATTGGGGCTATTCTCGAGGCCATCGACCACTTTTCCCCTATCGCAAATGCGATAATACGAGTATTCACATTCGGAGCCCTGGAAATAAGACATACATGTTGCGAAACAATATACCCATATATTGATTTTACGAAATATTTTGATCAGGAATTCGAGTCTTATGGCGAAGACTTTCCTTATATTCGGGAAGAGGACGAACTACTCCTAGAGGAGCTTGAAGACCTGGTAGCTGAATTTGTAGACAAATTTCATTCTCTGGTGCACCCTCTTTCAAAATTTCTCGCAGGTTATTGGAAGGATCATATGACCCAAATCAGGAAAGAGAAGCAGGATAGACGTTTGACCAAGGAGGAAAAAGAGGCCGCTGAAGAAATAGGGGTAAGATTCGTTGAGGGGGATTCTGAGGACATGTACAAGGTGGAGGAGAAAGAGAAAGAGAAATCCATATCGGAAATCATGGACGAGTATCATCGCCAATTAGATAATATCTTCAAGTAGATAGTACACCGTGGCAGAAGCTAGAATGAATGTGAGGCTCTGAAGGAAGGGAATAGAGAATAGAAACCAAAACAAAGATACTAAGTAGGTGTGTAGGTACTTGCTATAGGAAAAGATTTTACGAAAAGAACCTTATCCAATTCACCCTTCCAAGGTTTGCTTCATTAATTCTATAATAGTTTGAAAGGTTCTGCCTACCTATAGCATTGTAGTGAATTAGCTCTACCTACATGTCAAGTATTATCAACTTTAGATACGAAGCTCCTAGGCTCATCGTTTAATGGCCGTCTTCGGAAATGGGCGCTTGCTTACTCACCGAAACCTCCATTAAGAGAAGGACGACGCACGAAATCAAAGCTACCGGAGCGTTGACCAATCTATCATATCAAAATGATGCTAGGCTGCATGACCGACCCACCATCGGTTCTCTACGGAGTATAGCTACCCCTCTTCTTGTCCTATATAATATATAGAGGTACTCCCACCCTTTCATGACCTCGCAGATTTTTCTTCTTTCCACAGATTTCCATTCAAGAGCTCAGTTGTAACCAATCGACAAGTCATCCCATTGGTATGGTCAAAGAAGCACCTGCCATCATGGAGCTATCTCAGTATCAAGGTAACGTCTGTCAATCGCATGGCGGGTGCTCGATGCTTTCGACCCTGTTAAGATTACTCTTTAATTCTGTTGAAGAGATAGTCTAGCAAGTGAGAGGCGTCTGGGCTGAGATTACACCGTTCAAACTTGATCTGGATAATTCCAGCGAAAGGACATGCTGCTTCCCCCTCCCCTACTTTGCTTGGGCAGCTTAATATTAACTGTTGCAGCTTTGCTTGATCCACCATGTCTACCGACAAGATTACCTTCTTGACCAACTGGCAAGCATGGAGGCAATCTGAAATAGACGAACGTTTACTAACGCTAGCAGGCACGCGACGCCATACCACGCCCCTCTCTACTTAGCCCAAGCTAAGGGTTACTTCAAGGATGAAGGCATCAAGGTGGCTCTTCTAGAGCCTAATGACCCAAGCGTACGCTGAATTGTTGCGTTTTCATGTACATTTAGTACCTTATACTCACATAAAACAGGATGTCACCGAGATCATCGGCACCGGAAAAGTGGACCTTGGCTTCAAGGCAATGATTCACACCCTTGCTGTAAGATACGATCCGATGATTCTTCATAACAATCCAAACTAAAGACAAAAATATAGGCGAAAGCCCGCAATTTCCCGGTCCTCTCTATTGGCTCGTTGCTCGATGAACCTTTCACGGGTGTTGTCTACCTCAAAGATAGCGGCATCACCCCTGACTTCACGACTCTCAAGGGAAAGCGAATCGGCTATGTTGGCGAGTTTGGAAAGGTATAGCGCCCTTACCTTATTCCCGAAATGCTTTACTAATACCCCGCAGATCCAAATCGACGAGCTTACCTCTCACTACGGCATGACCCCAGCCGACTACACGGCCGTGCGCTGCGGCATGAACGTCTCGAAAGCCATCATCAAAGGCGAGATCGACGCCGGCATCGGGCTCGAGAATGTGCAGATGGTCGAGCTAGAAGAATGGCTCGCCGCGCAGGGCCGTCCCAAGAGCGACGTGCAGATGCTGCGCATCGACGAGCTCGCGGAGCTAGGCTGCTGCTGCTTCTGCACCATCCTGTACATCGGCAACGAGAAGTTCCTGGCCGAGCACCCGGACAAGGTGCACGCGTTCATGCGGGCGGTCAAGCGCGCGACGGACTTCGTGCTTGCGGAGCCGGCTAAGGCTTTCGCCGAGTACGTCGAGTTCAAGCCGGTCATGGGCACGGAGCTCAACCGCAAGATCTTCGAGCGCTCGTTCGCGTACTTCTCCAAGGACCTGAAGAACGTTCGTCGCGATTGGGAGAAGGTCACCCGGTACGGAAAGCGTCTTGGTGTTTTGGATCAGAGCTTCCAGCCTAACTACACTAACTCGTTCTTGTCGTGGACTCTCGACGGCGAGTCTTCCGACCCGACCGGGGATCAGAAGCGCATGGCGACGCTGCAGAAGGATGTTGCTAGCAATGGCGGTTTCCACCGTCTCGAGGTTGACAGTGCTACTGTTCAGGCTTGAAGGATATTATGTGAATCTCGAGAGTACTACGTCCGTGAAGCGAAATTGTTGCCCGCAGGATTTCCTTCTTTGGTGAACAAGCCTCCAGACGCTCCTTACCTCATAAGATAGTTGTTCTACATAGTATATCGTAATGACGTATGAGAACTAGTCAATAACAACTCCGACTATGAGGCTTTTAATACGATACGAACGTGAAAACTTGCAAAAAAGAAAATTAGTGCGCCGGTTTAAAAAAGTACCCGGCATGTTAAGGTACAAGCTATCCGCTGCTAAGACTTTTACCCCACGCCAAGGTACAGATAAACATGCAATATTTATTTATTTAGCCAAGCCAAAGCTAAGCCTATTCCGGTCAAGACTCCCGACGTCGCCGTCATCAATTCATCTATCCATCAACATCCCGCTTCTTCCATCTTCAAGCTCTAATAAGTTCTGGCCCTAATAATAAAGTCACTAAACAAGCCCCGAAGATGGCTGACTGTGGGCTCCCCTTTCCCGTCGTTTGTATCCAGTGCGGCCGCGGCGTCGGCCTCTGCGGCATCAAGGTCATCGGTGAGTTGCAATCAATCTAAGTGCCCGATGCTACCGAAAAGATGTTTGCTTCGCAAATGCTAATTCCGAGAAAATAGGACCGACCATCGGGTTCTGCGTCGCTGTCGTAGCTGCGTTCATCTGTTGGCCTATCGCGCTCCTATTCTGCTGTTTCACAGAGACGGGAAAGAAGTAAGCATAATCCTCGTACTCAATTTCATTCTCTGTGCGACTCGGATCCTAAATCTCATATGTACGCAGATGGTTTTGGAAACCGTGCGAGATCAACGGTCAAGTTTCAGACCTATTTCCAATCTGACGAAGGTGGCCGTCCGCAAATTGGAGCACTACGTCAGCTAGTGTCCAAGGCTGTGGATCGTATTGAAGCCGGGTTTTCCGATCAGCTGTTGTTGAAATTGGAGAGGGTTACGATCAACGATAAAATCACGAGGAGCTATTACGAAGCGCTTCATTCCGAAGTGGGAACAAATAATGATAATATAATTCTTGATATAAATCTATAAAATCGATACCTAAACGTGGGTTGAGCCTTGGGAAATGAATAGCTTGTAACCCATGTTCACATGAGATTAGTACTCGCTTTGCGGGGAGAGTTGAGTGAAAAGATGGATTCACGATAGAATCAGCCAGCCACCGTCATTTAAGCATAATTATAACTTAAAAATTGTTAACCTCGGCATCACCCGAAAGAAAGTTGGTCATTTAGCTGAATTTCCAACTGTTCTAATACGATGAATCCTCCATAAATGGCACCCTACCTGGCAGATTTAAGGGGGTAGCTTAAAGGGATTTAGGGATTTATGTTTTTTCCGTGTTATAAGCGCCGGGCCTCTATTCGTGGAACGCCTGGTCGAGGCGGCGGTGACGTAAGCCGCAACCCGCAAAAGAGTAGGTCGACGTAGCATCAGGAGATCTACCCGATCTATTATTGGAGGAAATTTCAGCCACTTAAGCATTGCATGCTACCTCGAATCTAGAAAACGCATGTCAACTGATGAGGGGTCAGACCTTTACTGGTGGGGTTTCCCCGTGAATAGTGTCAAAATGGTCGACGTCAACAATGAATGCTACCGGGGGGGGGCCAAGATGAGAACAAGTCTGGCCAGGCCGTGTCGTGGCCTTGGCTTTAAAAGCCCACGATGTTGCTGTTCCGTTGATCTGGGCGCTTTGAGCTTGTTTCTCATCACAGACGTGCCCGCCAGGTAGAAGAGACCCCCAAAATGTTCTCACGACGAAGCCGCCAACGCGCCCTTGGCCTTGTTGCCTCGAGCTCCCTTGTCGCCGCCGGACCTTGCGACATCTATTCCTCCGGTGGCACACCTTGCGTTGCTGCGCATAGTACCACTCGCGCCCTGTACAGCTCCTTCTCCGGCGCACTGTACCAGGTAAAACGCGGTTCCGACAGCGCCACGACCAACATTTCCCCTCTGTCTGCAGGTGGCGTCGCCAATGCTGCTGCGCAAGACACCTTCTGTGCCAACACAACCTGCCTCATCACCATTATCTACGATCAGTCTGGCAACGGTAACCACCTCACTCAGGCTCCCCCCGGAGGTTTCAGTGGTCCAGAATCCAATGGCTACGACAACTTAGCCAGCGCGATCGGCGCCCCGGTTACTCTAAACGGTCAGAAGGCATATGGCGTGTTTGTCTCGCCTGGCACGGGCTACCGCAACGACGCCACCAGCGGCATAGCCACAGGCGACGGATCAGAAGGCATGTACGCGGTGCTCGACGGGTCGCACTACAACGACGCGTGCTGCTTCGACTACGGCAATGCCGAGACCAGCAACAAGGACACGGGCGACGCCCACATGGAGGCCATCTACTACGGCACCTGCAAAGTCTGGGGTACTGGTTCCGGTAGCGGCCCGTGGGTCATGGCCGATCTTGAGAACGGACTGTTCTCCGGGTCCAGCGCGGGTCAGAATACCGGCGACCCGTCCATCTCCTACCGTTTCGTCACCGCCGCCATCAAGGGCGAGCCGGGCCAGTGGGCTATTCGCGGCGCTAACGCCGCGTCCGGCTCTCTATCGACGTACTACAGCGGCGCGCGCCCGTCTGGATATAACCCCATGCACGAGGAGGGCGCTATCATCCTCGGCATCGGCGGCGACAACAGCAATGGTGCGCAAGGCACTTTCTACGAAGGTGTCATGACCGACGGCTACCCATCCGACGCCACCGAGAACTCAGTACAAGCCAACATCGTAGCGGCCAAGTACGCCACTACATCACTAACCAGCGGCCCAGCCCTCACCGTCGGCTCATCAATCAAGCTCCAAGCCACTACAGCCGGCTACACGACCCGGTACCTCGCGCACACCGGCTCGACCGTGAACACGCAAGTCGTCACCTCGTCCAGCAGCACAGCGCTCAAGCAACAAGCGAGCTGGACCGTGCGCGCCGGTCTCGGCAACAGCGCATGCTACTCCTTCGAATCGGTCGACACTTCGGGGAGCTACATCCGCCACTACAACTTCGAGCTACAAGTCGGCGCGAACGACGGCACGAAGCAATTCAAGGAAGACGCGACGTTCTGTCCGCAATCCGGGCTTAATGGTCAGGGCAACTCTATTCGCGCTTGGGGGTACCCGACGCGCTATATCCGCCATTATGAGAATGTTGGATACGCCGCGAGTAACGGTGGCGTGCAGACTTTTGATGCGACGTCGTCGTTTAATGATGATGTGAGCTGGTTGGTTAGCTCGGGCTTTGCTTGAGCTGTTAACCTGGGTTTCTTCGCTAGCGTTGTGATCTTGCATTGTTATCACTTTTAGGTATATAACATTTTGAATAAAATTTAGGAATGATTGAATGTTTGCTAGGTACCAAAAGAGTTGAGCTGCTTAATGACTGAGTTTACCCTTAATTCCAGACGTTCGGGTAGAGTGCAATGAGGCGTCCTAACGAAGAGTTTGCTGGAGATGCTAACGGTAAATGAAGTTGTCTGGTGTAAATTGACTTGAGATCCCAACTATGTAAGGGATGGAGAGATTCTACTTACCTATATACTAGGCCTCCATCCCTGCGGAGTTACCATTTACTTTACCTGAGAATAAATCTATTTTAATGGTAAGTTTGAAGTTTCCTTTGATCGCGTACCCTAGAACATCTATTTACATCCCCTCCCTCGGGTTCATGCAAAAGCCTCATCCCTATCCCTTTTCAGCTTTTCAGCCCCAAGCGGTCAAATTTAGAACATTTCAAACACCACAAATACGCAAGTGACAACGAATACACGCTCAATAATGAGTCGTAATAAGCTCAGGTGCTAAATTTATATCACTAAATATATGGTAAATTTACTAAGTACGTCACCCAGTTGCGGATGTATTCATGCGGCGATGGTCGGGGAGGCCTAGGGCATCTCAACATCGGCACACCACACACAATCCAAGGCTTCCAAAACTTCGGTCCTTTACCCCGTACTAAAAAGAATTCTATCTATTTTGAAGACCACATGGTCAATTACCGCCATCGTGATCCACGCAATATGTCAACTGCGGGAAGACCCTATTCCCCCACAGAGCCGTTTGACGGAAGGCCCGACAATATTTTTTCAGACCCGGCGTTTCAAACATCACCACGGAGGCTCCGAGTCTCCAAGACTTCTTGGAAGTCTCCATGCTTTTGAATGTAGTCGTAATAGATACCCCAGTTATGCTTGACTCGCTAGTTAGAGGCTCCACGCCAATTGGTTGGCGCTAAGCCGCCGAGCATGAACTGGTCCCGCACCGGGGATGATGCTGACTCGTCAATTCATGGAGGTGAAATACGCCAACCCATGTCCTCCACGCGGCATTGGCGATGTCAATCTGAGTGGCGTACGGGCCGTCGTCGATGGCGGATATGTTTGACGTTTCAACTAAACACCAAGCTAGGACTGTATCATGATTCAAGCCTCTCGCCCTACCAGTCCCTAGTTGGTCACTTGGAAATTATGAGGTATTGGTGGCGTGTTAGTACCACATTGTCCTACCTAGGAGAAGGGGGGAGAAGTGAGAGCTCCAGCTTGTCGAGATGGCTATATAAGATGGACCGAACCTTCTTCGACTTATTTTGTTTCTCTTCTTTTCTCGTCAACCTTCATTACTTCTATTCAATCTCTATACTCCAATCTTTGGACTATACTAGCAAGGCATTCATTAGCCTGCTGCCCTTCCTTGTCAAATCTGACATCCGCTCTCCACGAGAACGCCTGCCTTCAAACAATCCTTATCGACAGACCGTCAAGAATCCGTCGTCGAAACACCAATTTTTCACACCAATCTCTTCTAGATTTCACGGGACTATCGAGATCCATACTTATCTCTCCTTTTCCAAAGATAACATAGACATTCTCCGCTAGAAAACCAAAACCGCCAAAATGATGTCCGTCACCAAGATCGTTGCCGCCCTCTCCATGACCGTCGGCTACGCGCTCGCCTTCAACGGCGACTTAACCTACTACCAACCCGGCCTCGGTTCGTGCGGTGAGCAGAGCTCCAGCTCCGACCACATCGTCGCGCTCGCCCCCGCCCAGTTCACGAGCGACCCCAACGCCTGCGGTAAGACTATTCAGATCACGTATAACGGAAAGACTACGACCGCCAAGGTCGTCGACAAGTGTATGGGCTGCTCCGATGACTCCATCGACGTCAGCACCGCCGTCTTCACCGAACTCGCAGATCTGTCCGCCGGCCGCGTCCAAGTCGAGTGGGACTACGCTTCGTAAATTACTTTACGCCAAACAGGTCAGAAGTCACTAGGTACTCGCCCTTCCGGGGGGTGTTACTTACTTCAGTCACTGCGACCCAGTTTACGTTCGCTCAACCCACCCGACGGACGAGTCGAGTCAAGTCAGTCACTGCACCAAAAAAGGGGGAACATCAATTCCAACCTGACCGCTCTCGAACGACGCAGAGAGATGACAAAGCAAGCCAAGCACGCAAACTGCAAGCGCGGGACGCAAGCAACCACACACCTGACCGGGAATCAAACCAAACGCGGTTCTAGGGACGAGCCTAGATGGCCGCTTTCCCTGCCGCAACCACCAGTAGCAACCAACACATCGGTTGCCGTTAGAAGGGAAATCTACTCACATCCAGACCAACTCACCTCAATCACGAGAAGATTCAAATCGCGCAGCGCGCATAGACAGCCGTCACGCTAGACAAACCACATTTTTTACAGGGCCAACCACGACAGGCATTATATAACACCATAGAATCGGAACATAAAAACCAAAAACCAGAAAAAAAAAACATTTAACGGAGAACGTTCGCGAAAGAAGAGAGAGATACCCAGTACGTTGATTGTACCGTATCGGAGACTGGTACCGGCTCGTCTTGAGCCAGCCGTCATAGAGACACTGAATGGAACCAACCGAGACTACCCATCCAGGGGTAGAAATATATCTGTTACAAACAACCTTCTTCCTCTGAATATTCGTGACGTGTGATTTGTATGAATTCTACCTAATGATTGTGTGAAAAGTAAATTCCTTACGAATACCTTTTCAGACCCACGTGGACGTTTCATGCATAAAGTTAGAAATCTAGATCTCTTCTATATTTAACTATTAGTACAGGATTTAATACAGGGACGTACGTACCTATTTCAGATGAGCCTCATCAATGCCAAGAATCGAAAGGTCTAGTCTTTTTCAACCTCAATTGCCGCTTGCTTCTCCAAATTCGTAAGCGGTAGTATTCTTATGTCTTTGGATGAGTAACCCCTTCATCAGCCCTAAAAGGGGTAACTTGTACGACGCTAGCTCTGAGCAATCGATTAAGTAGAATTGTAGAGATAACGAAGTTACTACCATAGATTTCAAGGTTCTTCTCAAAGTAGATTGTAACTATTAGGCATCAGGGAAGCATTGTTGTTGCCTATTGTCCTCGGCAAGTAGATGTCTACGCCTCTTACGACAATATGTAGGATTCCAGGCAGCACCATTATTCTTAGGAGCAATCACAACATCAACATATCACAATCAAGTCAGGGACAGTAAATGAAAGCACAAGTCGCTCAATTCAAAAATTGTAGTAATGATACAAGCTCAGCTTCCATATCAAACCCACACATCATGCAAACCGCTCCTATGACGCCTGCCTGTGTGTCCATTGCCGTTTTGATCCGGAACTCCTTACGGGGAAAGCCCTATCCGGTTTCCGCTACCCAATTCCGTTGTAGTCATGTCTCTTTCCCCTTTTGATGATGATGTCACCGATAATACATAGTGTTGTTTAGATGAAGTCTGTGGTTGTTGTTCTAGGACGCTTGATAATCCGGGTCGGGAACTTGGCGAGGAGACTATAGTCGCCTCCCCCTCTATAGTAGTACTAGTAAATTTCCGTTCTTCGACAGTGATTGCCCACATTAGGGTGAGCAATAACTCTCGCGACGGTAAGCTGGTGCCGTCTGGCCACGTCTGCGGTCCACGACTATGATCACCCTTGATACCCGGGGATCCAAATGCCAGCTCCTCGACCAGGCCATCGCGTCCCTTCCTAGACACCAACCGCAATAACTCCATCGTCGCATCCTTGAGTGGACGCGCCAAGATGGGGCTGCTGGTTAAGAGCTTTTGAAGAGATTTGATTCTCAGAGTCGAAGAGGCTGAAAGATGGTTCCGAGCCGTCTTGGGCGACAGAGTCGCTTCCCGCGGTTGCGCCTGGAGCTGCTCCGCTGACGTCGTCGGTGCTGAGGAACTGGTCGAAGTCGAATTCCGGAAATTGGGGGGCCGAGTTACCAGCCAGATTATTGTACTCAAAAGTGAGGGGGTCGGATGAAGGACTAGATTGGCTTTGAAAGCCCCACGAATCAACGTCAAAGGATGCCGAAAGGCTGAAAGCATCGCTGAAGAGGCTATCAGCATCGTTTGAAGCTGTAGGTAGAGTGATAGCGTTGGGGGTGACGGTTGTCGTGAGGTTACCCACGACCGAGGAACTTCCACTGACGGACACTGCAGGTCGCACAACACCGCTGCTGGATGTTGTGTCGCGTCTGTGGAAGTGGGCTCGGAAGTGGAGGCCGTGGCGACCTGTTCAGTGGTCGACGGTTCATCTTGGTTGTCATCGGGTACAGGTGTAAGTTCGGGGGAGAGGGAGGCAGGGTCGACGGTGCCGTCCTGTTCGGGCATGAGGATGAAGTCGTTCATCATACCGGGCTTGTCTTCAGCCTGGCCATTCTGGGATAAGCCAAATAGAGGCTGTGATAAGGTTAGGGGAGAAGGCTGGAATGCGTCAAGTGGAGACGAGCTTCGACTGACACCGTTGCCCCGTCGAAGCTTGTTCAATTCATCCATCAACATCTCAGTTGTCTTCTGTTGATTTCGTAGTAATTCTTCTAATTGTTGATTTCTTTGTTCTAAGGCTTCCACCTCCTGTCGCTTACGTTCCCGAGAAGATTGAGCAGCGCGGCGATTTCGAAGGACTCGCTCAACTCTTCGTTGCTCTTTCTCATCCTCAGTCTTAGCTCGTTTTCTGATGTCCTTGTTAGTCTGATCAACCATCTGTTGATGCACGTGCAAATAATCATACCTTGGAGGTAGGTTGGTTTTAGGCTCTGGGAGGACTTGACCCCATGACTTTCTCTTCTTGGCCGGCTTCTTCTCGCCATTCTCGGGGGCCGGAGAAGGTGTAGCCTCGGTGCTGGCCACAGAAGCCGACTTCTCTTCTGTGTATGATTGAGGAGTCATCACACTCTCCAAGGAGTTTAATGTGGAAGAGGTGGCGAAGAGGGAGGGATACATGTCGCCAGGGACAGACATTAGAGACTCGGCTGGAGAGGCCTCGAACTTGACTTGAGGAGTCGGGGTAGTGGTTTGTTGTGATTCCCAGTTATCCATATTTGTTTATTTTATGTCTCAGTAGTGTGGTGTTTGATGTCTGTTGTCTGGTTTGTTGCTAGGAGGACTTGGTTTCTTCTATTCGCAAGTTTAATAGTGTAATTATTAGAAGAGAAATGAATGGAGCTGAAAGTAAAGAGGTGCCGTCCTAATTCCTCAGTACAAATAAACAGCAGTAAGTTTACCCTTGCCAACGCATGGTACAGATGAGACAAGGTTCAATGAGTCAACACTCTTAGCTCCCTCGGGCGCCTAAGTTGGTGTACCGTTGTTGAGTCAGGTGAGTGGTGAGTGTAACAAGTTGGAAGTATAAAAAGGACACGGTGGCCTAAAAGCGAAAGTCCTAAGTATATGTATTCGCCGTCTTCCCTTTCCTTGATTGGAGGTTGTTGGATTTGGTGCTGGGACTAATCGAACTCTGATGGTCTAGTCGGAAGGATGGGAGCAAGAACGTCTCTTTATGTTCAACGTGTCCTGATAAATTTAGGAGCCTGGAAATGCCTGAGGCCGCAACTTCCGTTCCTTACCCCCTGTAAAGGTCTTAGGTGTGCATGTGTGTCAGCCACCGGTGGGGCCAATATACGTACCACCCTTGCTAGGGAGTCCAGGGAGTCGTGAGTGTTACAAGGATTTGGAGACTTCTTGGAGAAGGGGAGAAGGGATGGAGGAAGAGTGTCAGGGGTTGATGAATCTCAACTAGGAAAGTGGATCTTGTGGTACCAAACCGCCGAGACGAATGAGAATTCCCTGTTAACCGGTCCTATTCGCCATTGTGCCTGTGCACTTTCCCTGCGACACTCACTACCATCGTACTGCACTTTACCATTACTAGCCTGCTAGCCTGGAGCACTGTTGTATCTTTCCTTTTCCCTCGACTTCCATCTAATAAACTCTTGAGATCCATCAAACCGACGAGTGGTAAATAACATGTATAACCGAAGTTTGGTTACACTCATATTTATTGAATTAATCAATGGACTTAATAATTGACTTAATCACTCGACAAACTTACCGATTGGACCAACACTCTTACTACATCCAATTATCTACCATTGCCTCTTCTAAGCAGAAATATAGAAATATAGAAATATAGGTATCATCGATATCCCTATCTATGGATCCTGAATACCGGGGAATACTAGATACCAACAACTATGGATAGTATCCTTTTTAGGTGGATTGTTGCGTTCATGCTGTTACGAATAGGGGTTTTAGTGCATTCGAACTATTCCATGGCGACATTCTAGTGGCCGGAGTCCCCTGATTAAAAGGCTTGGGTTGATCCTCAGCCTCTATTCTTTCGATACGATCAGCGGAGACAGAGGCCAATTTGGAAACGCCCCAAAGCTTTCGGTGGTTATTATTAGCAGCTAGAATAATCCACCAATCCACTAACCCACCCAGTGAGCTGGACTCGCAGGACACGTTCGTCAGCCAACTATGTCAGCCCACCGCTGACTTGCATGCCCAGCATCCAGCATGCCCTCGCTGAGAAGCCCTGGAAGCCCTGGAAGCCTCACCTTCTAAACAATAAACTAACCTTAGAGCATAGCATAACATAGAATGGAAGGATTCATGACGTACGATCTTAATCGCGCCATCACCCCCATCGCCATCAGATTAAGCTTTAGGATTCTAATAATAAGCTTCATATTAGCTAAAGAGCATTCTTATGACGCCCAGATCGTTCAGGATTATCTATGTTGGACCTTGGTATTCATGGATCAGTTTGTTTTTCGCCCTCAAAATTTCAAAGACCAAGACAAATTGAGTTTCCAACACCCAAATTCCAACGACGGCGAATTGGGAAAATCCACTATTTGTCAACTCATTAATCCCTTCGCTCTGTTTATGGCAAGACGAAACTCAGTTAGTCTCCGAGAGGGAAAAGGGAGAGTATAGCAATAATCTATTCGCAATTAATTAGTACCTAAGGTATTAGCCTGTATTGATGCCGAGCCAAAGTGGTCGGCCAGCTACGGCGGAAGGACTGCCGAAGCCGTCCGCATTGTCCTGACGGAATCTGGGGAAGAGCCAAACTTTGCGGTTAGTGATAAAGGATTCCAGGAACGGCATTCTCATTAGCGAGGCGGCAATCCTTCGTCGCATATCATCCTATTCATCTAGTGGTGACCTACATGTTGGTATAGGAATATGCGCCGCATGTAGCGTGTTAGAGAAGCCGGCTCAAAAGCGGCTATGAAGCCATCGCCAACCTAAATTTTCTCTCTCCTTTCGATCACCGACATGATTCAAGATCTGTAGGTTCAGATTGATGCTTGCGTTATATTTGACCTAGATTAACTCAAGTTTGTCCCACCTACGTAATTGTACAAGCCAAACCGGGATATTTCGAGTTCTTCTAGAAGCCCGTGATCCTTCGAGGCAGTTTGTTTCTAAATCCAGCCATGGCAAATGCAGTTTGGATAGGTGTCGGTCATCTTATTCAATTGGATATGGTACAGCTCGTACAGCTCGGTTTTCAAGCCTCAATATAGCTTGTTACAGCATGAGACAGACGTCAAGTACAATCATTGAAAGGTTTGTTACTTCAATACGGGACGGACTCGGCAAATTTGTCCCCATGCGTACGTGTACGCATATTGCACATACTAGAATAGGGAGGACAATAGTTCGACCTTATCGTCTTACCTATTCCGTAGCAAACTACTGTCACCGAGTAGAAGATCTCAACTATCACATTTATTGAATGCAAATCATAGCTACCAATCTGGGTAACTATTATCGCTGCCGTAGAGAACTCCACTTTGTCCGCGACGAACTGGTTGATCAATCTCACCTTGTCATTATCTCAAAGCATTTTCTTGGCCCCTTGATCGACGACGATTTTGAGCAGGGTTAATGTCGACATTTTCAATCGAAACCAACGACCCAACCAATCAGAATTTCGCTGGAATCATCCTTTTCGCACGATACGGCGCCCGATACGGCTCTCGTCTATTAATGTCACTAGGGCTGATTTTATGACTTCAGCACTGCTGTATTGTACTATGCAAATTATTAGTTAGGTCTTACGCCGTAAAAGCCGTACACTCAGCCTCTCTCGAAGCCGCCAACCCGCATCAAATTAGCTCGTTCTGGGTATCATCGTGCGATGTTGGTCTTAACCTGAAATCACTGGCTGATGAAAGAGGATTCCTGTGCCATGTCAAACATCGCGCGAATCTCAGAAAAGTGAAAATTATCAAATTAATCTCTCTCACGGCATGCACGGACAAACTACCAACCCTTCTCGGCCAAGCCTGTCTCTCATTCGCCAGGCAATGAAACACTGTTTATGTAAAGAGGATCTCTCAGACCTTCCCTGCTTCCGTCCGCTGCTCTCGAATTCCACAAATCCAAACACCTTCCGCTTCAAATTGAGCAGCCGAAGTTCCGCGAGCACGGTGGACCGTGGGCCATCCGAATGTTGCATCGAACTCGCAATCTTCCCCGCAAAGTCCGGCTTGCTAAATCAGCAGATCTAGATGGAGGCGCACCATATTGTATTCATGCATTTCTTGTCTCATGCCTCCAGATATTAGCTTATTTAGGACAAGGTGAAAAGGTGAGCGAGGGTCATATGAATTTGATAATCACCTAGCGACATTGGTAGGTGGTATACTCCCTACACAATAGCTATGTCGGTGCCTGCAACAGGGAGCACGCGTTGTATTTCTCCAATTGATGGACAATATTGAATTCTTCCCGCCCCTTGATTGGAGGAAAGACATCACCTCCCTACCTTCTTTCGCTTATATCTTGTTTACTACCTATCCCATCGGCCATACCAACGGCTATACCAACCAACCTTAGGTAAGTCTATGCTATGACCTTGAGGACGGCTAACGCACATACGAATCGTCTCGAAATCAAACGACCGGAGAGTCAAACCGAGGCAGGCGACGGAGTGCTGAAAATGGGTCCTACACGACGCCTGTTTCAGGAAATTGTGGGCGGACCTCCCATAGTACTGGTCTAGCCCCCCAAACCCCCTATCCAATGGCTAGTCCCGAGCACCAATAAGGATATTCTCCGGACCGCCCCCTTTTCTTCTTCCCTCCCGTCTCCGACAAGGGCAACTCGGACAAGACAAGCGAAGTTCCCCATATTTGAACACGAGGCCCCCAAGATTACGCACGAGATACGATGCTAGTTCGCCATCACAAAGTACATTTTGAACGACGAGCAGTAAATCGTAAATGAATTATAATGAAAATCACGCAATATAACGATGTTTTTAGTGATGATGAAGCTGACAATTTGATGTTGTTGAGCATTTACTCACTAGAGAACAGGATATGCGCTAAATTACCTATCTCGTTTCTCTGCGTTCCAATATCATTCTATGGCCTCACGTCAGGCTCTAGGGCTGACTAGGTACATGTACCCTTTTGAATCTTACGATCTAATCGCCTCGGCGTATTTGAGCGACCAGTCCGGCGCTCGCTAGCCTATCTCAGCTGCGCCAGGTACGACATCGACGCGAATGTAGGCTATCTTGGTACGATTCAATTAATGCGAGAACTGCAAATATTGGCCATCTCGCATAACGAACATTAGACTTGTTGCTAAATCAGCATCACGGCTTTTGGCGTATTACGAAAATAACTATTTCGAATGCTACCTCGATAGTAGCAGGTTTAACTTGTCTTAGACTTGACTATTTCTCTACCACTGCGAGCTTAACATATCATTTTGTCATGCAACTCGTCATCTATTCGTAATTAGAGCCCCTTAGTAGAACTTACTCCCTTTCACATTGATACTTCAAACAGCGTGATTTAGCGACGAAAGAGAAAAGACAGTAATATCTCCATACTAATGAAGGGATATTACTCTGCATCCCTCTTCCTCCTAGAAGTTCATCGTACGGCGCACAGTAAGCGAGAAATTTGGACCTTGCAGCATACCCGCATGCTTAGTTTGTTGGAGATGAACATTTTGAAAACGCTCGATCCTGTCTATCCAAACAAGGGGTCTCAGGGGCATCTTCAAAATCATGTTTGTTTCTTACAATCAAACATGTCATTCGAACAGTAGAAATATCATAAAACAAATGGAAAAAGATCAACTTGATCAACAGTCATGAGCATGTTTAATGTTGATGATTGGATGATATTATGAAACATCACACCCCTTTAATAACTTTTTATGCATGTCTGTGCTGACTGGAGCCCTCGGCTGACTGTGTCTTATCGATAAAAACGTGGCTGAAATATGGGGGAATAAGTGTGGCTCGAGAGTTACCTACTGCGGCGAGCCTTGAATCTTGGCACGTCCACTAAACTGCGTCATTCGTCAGAGCGAGGCGTTTAAACTTCGCCCCACCAAGAAATGCCCGGCTGCCGACTGGGCCAGAACATCAAACCGCAACTCTATTCCGTATCTTTCCTACGACGACGACCTTTACAACGACTCTCCTAGTTTTTCGCTCATTTCGACATTATCCGACTAATCAGATACACATTCGACTGAGCCAACTATCGTACCTCCGTCCGTAAAGCCATCGCTGGCTGACAATCACTAATCCACGAGCCTCACGCTTATCTCCAATCAGTCAAGATGTCGAACCGACAACTCGCCCGCGACATGCAAGTCGAATTCCAGGCTCGCGTATGCCTCCCATTTCCCCACAACCATTCATATCATCGCTCATCGCTAATACGGTTACCACAAACAGTTCCAAGCCAAGCAAGCCCGCCGCGAGGCCCAAAAAGCCGCGAAGCAGGACCCGCTCCTAAAGAAACAGATCCAAGACCTCTTAAAGAAGGGCGACACAGCGAAGGCATACCAGAAAGCCAAGGTCCTGCTCTCGAAGCAGGCCCTCGCCCAGCAAATGGACCAGATGGCCGACATGGCCGAGCTGAGCGTCTCCCAGATCCAGGCGAACAACGCGATGAACCGGATGACGCACATGATGGGGCAATCCTCGCGCACCATGAGCGCCGCGCAGCGGAACATGAACCCCGAACGCGTACGTCTACTCTTCCCCACCATCTCCATCCCTTACCTTCCTTCATACACTGCACACCCCAAACTCTCAATACTAACCCCCCAAAACAGACCCTCATGACCCTCGAACAATTCAAGCAACAAAACGAAGAATACGCCGTCAACAACGGCATCTACCAAGACGCCATCTCGCAAACCACCTCGCAACAAGTGTCCGAGGAAGCGGTTCACGAGCTCCTCGGCAAGCTCGCCGACGACGCGGGTGTCCAGCTTAATTCCCAGCTTAACGCCGCGCAGCCGAGTAAGGCTGAGCCGGCCATGCCGGCTGCTGCGGAGCCCACGGCGGAGGAGGAGGACGCGCTGCAGCAGCGGCTGAGGGCCCTTCGCGCTTAGAAGGTCGGGGGTCGCGGTGGCGGTGGCGGTGGCGGTGATGGGGATGGAAATGGGGGTGGAGGTGGGAGAGGTGGTGGGGGTGATGAGGATGTGAAGGAGCGAGTTCCGCAGCTTGCGGTGTGAGTCGTAAGTAGGTAGGTCAGGCCTACTGAATACTGGATGGACGGAGAGTGCGCGACAACATCAGCACTTGTGGTTGGCTCAGTGCGGCGGACTTTGATTAATTACCTAGCATCATTACGACATAAGGGACTGGTTTGGCGTTCCGGAATTTCGTATCATGTCTGTCTTGGGCTCATATAGCTCCCTTTTTATTAGTTGGCAGGGACTAGAGACAAGATGCCGTGTTCTTCGCTCTTTGAGGAGCAAGGCTTAGGACTCGTGTTTTGAGTTGGAAGAATAGACGATTTCAAGTCCTGCGAGTTACTTGTATTACTGTTCATTATTGTTGGTGTGTGTTCATATAGATGCATTTTAATATGTGAGTGAATTGATTAGGGCGTAACAAGATGATTAACCTGATTTTTTTATGAATTATCAATGAGTATCCTAGTCTAGTCTCGTTCTCTCCTAACTTCCTAAATAATCCCCCATTAAACCAGAGGACCACTTCCAGCTTTCAAATAGGAACTCCAGGGGGGTATTCTTTATCTCTACTAGAGAATTACAATAACATCAACTCCTCCTTTTTTATGTGATAGCAGTGCCTTGATATAGTCTCGGAGGGATCGAGCCACGGTTGTATAAGCATGTTCATCAGCACCACCGACCAATAGCAAAATGGCTTTTAGCAAATGACACGGAACCAGCATCATTGACCCTAAACGCGTTCTTGTTAATGGGTGGTTGAAGTCGATTGTCAGCAAGAGCAATCCGGCCCAGTCCCCAATTTCCTCAACACCATATTTGATCCAACAGTAAATGCTGTTAGTCAGTATTAGGCCTGTCATCTCGTTTAGGTTGAGATGTACACTTCTGTGCTCTGGATCCTAACAGAAAATCGGGGAAAAAAGGAAATATCTGTTTTGAAAAGGATGGATACCTAGTCGATTGCTGTCTTGATGTCTGCCTCTTGTCCTTCGTTGTTCTTGACTGGCATACATCGCCATAAATGGGTTGATTTGGTATTCACCCCAATCCCAATCATTGAAGGCCATTTTGTTTGGTTACCAATTGGGGATGGTGACTATTCGCGTAATTGACTCGTGGTGGTTATTCGCGGTAGGATTGTCGATCGTATATTGCAGGTCTTGAAGGGTAAGGACTAATAACCAAGTTCCAGCCATAGTGTTTATCCATGATTATGTCTTCGTTTGGGTGATGTCTCTGTCAGTATTGCCGCGAATTACGGCTCACTATAAACATGGAAAAATAGTTGAACCCAGCCTTCTATTTGTTCCACGATCCAGCGTCCCTCGTTATTATCCTAACAGCAGAAGTCAATATATTACAGTACTTTCTCTCCTGCTTAGCGCTTGGAAATATGTCTACTTACCTTCGTAAGGATTTCACTCAACCCTAACTCTCGCTCTACAATTCCCAATGCATCCTTTAGATCACCAATCGTTAATAGCTTCACCATTCAGTAAAGGGTCGAAGTATTCGCAGAACCCCAACGGCCACCTGCCACTGGGTTGTTGCTTCGTAAAAGGTGTCGAAGGTGCCTTTGTGCTTAGGCAACCATTCTCACAGAACTATGCCACTCTAGGTAGGTCATGTACGGGTCCTTCTGGAGTTCTACACGAAAGGCATTCTCGTCTTGCTGGGTCCAGCTGTCTCCTACGGCCGCGGGGATCAAGGCCAAGGCGCTGTCGAGGTCTGGTAGGCTTCTCCCGTTCTCTCTGATCCAGGCCTTCGAATACTTGGCCATGTTGGCCATGCGGAGCGGTTGGTTCTTCGCTACTGTCTGGAGCTCGCCGTCGAGCTAGTCGAAGTCGTGGACCATGGCCCTGCGTTTGTTATCCCTGTCGAGCTTGTCGTGTTCCAGCCCGTTCCTGGACTTCTTGTGAAGAAGTCTTCTATAAAGGATTAGACTTGGACTCATAGAATTAGATATATCAGAAACAAACCATGATGCCAATATCTTTAAAGACGGGATCACCCATATCCTGATTGAATAGGTAGGCAGTTTAATGTTTGTTGTGATCCATTGACGCCACGAGTAAGGCCGAAATATAGCGATGCCGTTATGATAGCTCCTGGAATATGTTCGCCAGTAGATAGTCTATTATGAATTACTGTGGGAGTGATGCGAAGTTATTTAAAGAGTTTTTGAAATTTTGAATTAAATAGGAATTCCCGAATATTTATGTTGATAATATGAGCAATACTGAGGTAGGTTTCACTAACTCCATTACGAGAGGGGTTGAATAATCTCTCGAATTGTCTCTTAATGTTGACGTTCCTGATATATGTGTCTTTCTATATGAGTGGACATGAGAGATTTTTAAGCTGACTTTGGAAGAAAGTTGACTTGTAATTGACTCATGAGATAGATGCTTTGAGAAAAGGGGGTACTTGCAATGCATTGCAGATATGCGCTCTTTGATTTAGAGCCTGGGAACCTTCTGCTCACGTAGACTGGTACTGACTAGGATTCGAGGCAGTCTATACCTAGCCAGATTTCTCAATATGTGCTCAATTTCATAGTAAACTTTACCCCTGAAGTGTAACATCTAAAAAGGGGCAATCACCATCCCCACCAGCCCATCCCAAACTACCTAAGAAGCTACCAACAATCACACTCTCAATTCACATATTATCAAATGCATCAGATTATCATGAGTAGACACAAGACCACCAAGAACGTAATAATAAAGGCATGAAAGTAGCAAATAGCAAGTCTTATTTCATGACAGCATCAATATACCGTTCGTCTTATCTCATGCATGATCATAACTTCCCATCATGATTTTCCCGAGCCCAAAATGCGATAGCAACTGCAACACACACGCCAACACACATGCTCACCTATCCCCCATCTCACCTCCCGACTAACCTACATATACAAACTCGCCACCGCCGTAATATCCCTCTTAATCATCTCCTGCGCACTCTGCATCTTCTGATACAACTCCGGGTCCCCAATAATCCTCGCCGCATTCTTGACCTCGCGACACGTCTCATCGAGTCTCGTAATCGTCCTAACAATCGTGCCCTCCAGCACATCCGTCAAGTCCGTAATATTCTTAAAGCTCATCCCGCGCGCCCACTCGTACACAACCTCCATGAGTCCGAAGCGCGGGCGCGAAACAAAGTCGTTGCTGTCGTCCGCGCTCTGGATAACTTGGTGTTCCGTCTGCACCGTGTTGACTTTTTCGCTGATCTCGATGATTGTCTTCATTCCGCGTTCGAGGTTGCCGGTGAGGTTGGGGACTGATTCGGTTTTCTCCTGGAACACGAAGGCGGAGAGGAGGGCGGCGATTTCGGCTGGTTCGTAGTCTGCGAGGACGTTGTCGAGGATGAGCTCGGTGAGGACGAGCTCGTCGGCGGAGTGGATTTCGCATGCGACTTTACCCTTCAGTTGGATGCGAGTTTCGTCGTCAATAAAAGAAAGGTCTTTCAAGACCTGGATACGTTGCTCGTAGTCTGGTAATAGTTGGAGATTCTGGTCTGCGAGCGCTGAGCGTAGAGATGAAATATGTTCCTTGATAAGCCACTGATCATGGCACATGGCGAACTGTAGTTTGTTTAGCAATCACATCACATATAAACTGCGTTAGTAAGGACACATTGAGACTTACATGCTTCAAAAAGCTACGGCAATAAGTAGTTGCGGTAGCTTTAATTGCAATCTCCTCCTGTCGGCGCTTTCCGATGATCTCCTGCAACGGCAGGTTCTTGATCTTCGCGAAACTGACTTCATTCCATATCTCCGAATCCCAGGTCTTGCAGATACTCATCATTCGGTCTTTTGCTTTCTGGCGCGACTCTCCTTGTTCGAAGAACTCTGGCACGATTCCCGTAGTGACCTTGCCTGTAAGACATTCAACATCGCTAAGTGGCACGTGCACGATTCGTGAAAGCATCGACCTTCTCTGACGTGGAAGAGGCGAAAATAAAAATCGGAATGAGTCGATAAAAGGTAGCAAGTCTGTCGAGTTACGAGTTTCTCGCTCAGTCCTTATCTCGAATACATGAACAGTTGGTTCGCCTCCTGAGATTTTCGTGCTGACGCCGTTAGATAACAAGATTCCCGGAGTTCGTACACCGTCCTTGTTAAACACAATTAATCGCGATTGTGTAAATAGCTTCTTTCCGATAGGTATAGCTAGAAGACCCTTGTAGAGCTCTTGCGTTAGTTGTTTGTAATTCATTGATGCTTGATGGCATTCTTCCAAAGCATCGTCGCAAATTTGACAAGCCTCACGTTTCACCTTAGCTAAGTCAGCTTCGGAAATCTTAACAGCCTTCTCGTGCTCTGGAAGTAGTTGCTGGGTGGCGTGTTCAGAGAAGCTGCGCTTAATCATCTCCTCGATCTTCAATGCCTCCACTCGCAACAGATTCAGGATCATATTGTACGTCAATCTGAACTGAGACCGTAGCTTGCTAGGCGGGTCCAGTATCATCTTCTGAAGGTCGCTCACAGGCGGTGCTTCGTCTACGCTGCCGGGAGGTACAATAATAACGGAACCAACAGGGTCAAGACCACGACGACCAGCTCTGCCAGCCATTTGAGTGTATTCTCCAGGGAGTAGATTTCGGAACGAATGTCCATCATGCTTTCTATAACCAGAGAACACGACAGTTCTTGTTGGTAAGTTCAGACCCATTGCAAAGGTCTCCGTAGCAAAGAGAACTTTTACCAATGTTTGAGCGAATAGAATCTCAACAATTTCCTTGACAATTGGTAGGAGGCCGCCATGATGTACAGCAATACCTCGGCTTAAAAGTTCGCGCAGACGAATAATCTGTGGCAGAACTCGATCCTCGGGTCGTAGGCGAGCGATTGATTTCTGTATAATCATGTGGATGTGGCTCTTCTCTTGAGCAGTACAGAAATCTTGGTTACTCAGTGCATCTGCATTTTCTTCGCATCTCTTTTTGGAGAAGACGAAGATGCAAGCGGGTAGTAGAGTCGATTTTCTCAAGAATTGCACCAGGTGAACCCATAAGTTCTTGTCTTGGTTGACCGACGAAAAACCGCCCGGCCGTCCGCCACGACCCATATGTCCAGGTGCGTGACTAGCTCTGGGAGGACCTCCTCTACCTCTTTGTTGACCACCACCTCGTTGGCCACCGCGTTGTTGACCGCCGCGCTGAGGGCCTCCTCGTTGATTGCCTCGCTGGGTACCACCACCACGAGCAGCAAGTGCTGGTAGAACCTTGTCTTTCCCACGTATCGCCTGATCTGCTTCTTTCCACCCTCTTTCAATGAACTTCTTATCACTGTCAACAATCTTGTAAATGTTCTTACCCGCCCACAAGAAATGTTCCAGTGGCACAGGTCGCTTCGGTGTCGAGATAACGTAGATATCCTTCTTTTTGGTCCTACCAACCCAGGAGGCAAATTCGTACGTATTCGGAACAGTGGCCGATAGCAGGATGAGTGATACATGTTCTGGAAGCATAATTATGACTTCTTCCCAGACCACGCCGCGTTCGAAATCGTTGACATAATGAACTTCGTCAAAAATGACAAATTCGACATCTCGGATCAAGTCGGCGCCTCTGTACAGCATACTTCGCAGAATTTCGGTAGTCATGATCAAACAACTTGCTTCGGGATTTATCTGGACATCACCTGTCAAGATACCCACCTCATCAAATGTCTGTCTGAAATCTCGGAATTTCTGATTACTCAAGGCTTTGATAGGTGATGTGTAGATAGCCTTGGTCATATGTCTCGCAGCTAGCGCAATAGCATACTCGGCCACAACGGTCTTGCCCGCTGATGTGTGTGCGGCAACGAAAACCGAGTCACCGTTCTCAAGATGATAGATAGCTTCTTTCTGGAAGGTGTCGAGCTCGAAAGGCCACTCTCTAGCCATGTCGGGGACGAGCTCTCGGAAATTGGTAATATCGCGGTTGATGTCCACCATGTGAGCCCATTCTCGACCGGCCTTTCTTGCACTCGACGCGGCAAGATTACTATGTGGTTCCAAAGCGGGAAACTCGACTGGCAACAACGAGTCAATATCTTCGGAGTCTTCCTCGTCGGGCTCCTCTTCAGCGCCATTAGTTTCCGTATGTCCATTAACTTCCTCTGTCTCTGGTTCTTGTTCAGGTTCTTGGTCGAGCTCCGCTTCGATCGCCTTGGCTTCCTTCTCGTTGACCTTGGATTTCTTCTTGCTAAAATCAATACCTCTCTCCATACCAGGAGCTACCTCGAGAAGTCCGCCTTCGGCACCGAGCTTGATCACTCGCTCTAGCTTATTCTGAGTGCCGGTTGCACCAGGGCGCACCATCTGATCTTCTATAGCGGCGGTTGCCTCGACGCCCTCCAACCCACCGGGTGCAAATGGGAAGAAGCCGGCCGCTCCACGAACAAAGTCGGCACGGCTACCTGGTTTACGCATCAGGGAGGTCGAATTCTTAGCGGTGGCGCTGTTTGCAGGCACGGTGACATTTTTGTATCCCGTCACTCTACCCTCGAGGCCTTGGCGCTGGAATCGTGTGACAGTTCGGGTCTGGGTCGGCGCAATGCGAAAGAGCTCGGTGAGATCGGTCGGGCAGTCCCATCGTTGCTGTAGACCGTTGAGCCATTCGGTAGAGAACGTGTTGGAAGGAGTCAGGTATTTCTGCTCGAGTTCTGCTTTGAGCGTTGCGGGATTTTGCTTTAGTCGTTTGCGGGGGCCTTGTTGGAATAGGATATCGTCGATATTCGTGTCTCCGATTTGAAGCTTTTGAAGAGCTTCCACGAGATCTGGAGACGCCATGATTCTTTGAGATTTCGAATAACACTCAAAGGAACGCCCTAGCTAGCAATAACAGATAATTAGGACGTTACCATCAAATGACGTTTTCTCTCAGATAATATTCCTAGGAGAGGAAGAGGAAGTGGATTTGGTGGGATGCTGCAATAATGAACCCGGTCAAAAGTGGCAGAGTGGAGCGCCTAAACACTTATCGATAAAGCTTTACATGTACCTAAGTATAGGTACCGAGGTACATTGAACAATGGGCGCATATAAGGGGTTTAAGAGAAAATATTTAATTGACTGAGTTTCGGGAGTATGTTCATGTGTTCTAAATATGAAGGCATCGAAGAATTGTGGCATGTGTGGAAGGTTGTCTACTAGGTACCCAGGAACTCCCTAAGCTGAGTCGTACACTCCACTATATAGCTTGGAGGTAAAGATAGTAGTGTTTGCTTGAGAGCCCTTGAGTCCCCTCATCTCTGTGTTGCAAATGGATAAGATCCATTTCAGACATTAAAATAGTGATAACGTACCTAGTAGGTACCTATAGATACTAATCAAACAGATATGGCAAGCCTGCCATATTGGACTCCTAAACGCCATCACATGCGTCGTAATACCGCTTGTTATCAAGCTTGAACCTCACCATAAACCATCCATTTCAGCCATAGCTTCCTCTTCGTCCGCGTCCGCCCCATCTTTAGACGTACTTGTAGCCTCCTTTGATTTTGAGCTAGAAGGCTGCTTTGCCTGATCTTGATTCTCCGCTTCTGCCATTAACGCATCCAAGTCATCATCCTCGTCGTGATTTGTAGGAGCTGGGGCTGGTTTTGGAGCGGGTGCTTGTTGGGTTTCAGCCTCTGCCATTAATGCATCTAGATCATCTTCATCCGGCTCATTTTGTGCTCTACTGGTTTTCGCAGTACCGCCATTGCCAAAAAGAGACGTGGGCTTCGTGCGTTGCGCTTCCTCCTCCGCCATCAGCGCGTCCAGGTCGTCCTCATCAGGCTCACCACCGTCACCATTACCGAATAACGACGCACTTGTTCCCCCATTTCCAAACATGGAAGTACCTGCGGGCTGCATCGTCTTCGAAGCCACCGGGGTAGCGTTGTATATATCGCCCATATCCTCATCGCCAGGCACATCGTCTCCCGCCGGTGTTCGCGGCCTCTCGCTTGCGGAATTCTGGAATATAGGGGCAATCCTAGCTGGAAATATTGCGGCGGACCGTTCCTCAGATTGGCCATTGGGTTCGCCAAAGAGATCATCGTCATCTCCGTCAAGTCCCGCCGGCTTAGGTTTTCCTTCATCGATCCACTCCATTCGTTTCATTCTTATGTATTTCTTGTGACCGGCCTTTTCCGCCATAGCTGCGGCATCTAAAAATTTCGCCTTCGGGAATAGGTCGTCGAACCATAATTGGTAGAATGAGAGTAGTCTGGCAGTATCCGAGAACTAGACTGTTGTCAATTCTACCGGATCCTTGATAAGGGGCATAACGGTATAATACCTCATGTCCTTTGCCTTTGAAATTCAATTCGCGCGCTTTTCTTCGTAGTCTCGGTATGCCCTTCTCAGATAATAATCTGGACTCGATCAGTATATACTCTCCGGTATCACCTGAGTATTATGGGATGATACCAACCTTCCTTCATCTAATTTGACAATAGGAGCTCTAGCTTTCTTCTGTACGGCTACAGCTTCGTCAATACCTAGACCGGTAGTATCTTTGCGTTTCTTCGATTGCGCATTGTTAGAAGGGGCTTCGTTTCCCGACTCCGCGAATGGGTCATCGTCGACGTCGTAGTTGTCTATATCGTTATTTGTTGGCCTTGCAGCCACTGAATCTGCTCGTGGTGCCATTGCTGCTATGCCCGACTCTAGTGAAGCAATGAATTGATAAACCTTAGAGTTATTCTTAATTGAAGATTGATAAGACGCGTCGGGTAGGCGAAAGACGCGACTTAACGCGGGTTACGTGGGGCAATTTAGCTCTCAACAAGGTTATTAATGACGGAGTTGTAACTGGTGGTACCGCCCCCACATCCAAGCTCCGAGCACCGATACACCCCAGTATACCCGAAGAAACCCCGCTTACCTCATCAATTTCCTAGACTTCGCGATTTCGAGCTTCGTCAATGACCTCAATCTAATCTACGAAGCACTAATTCCACCACACCGAAGCTATTGGGGAGCTCAATTAAGACTCCGCGAGAATGGCGACTCCCACGCAGACGACATACCTTCCTAGCAAAGTCGCCAAGTCCGACTACCCCGTATGTACCCGTTGTCAATCGGTCCGTGGATTAATCGCTAATTAGAGATATTTCTAGCTCATCGACAATGACCCGTACGTAGCGATCTCGAAACCTTGCGAGGCAAATAACGATTCTATATATGCCTTAACTAACGTATGATGCCGAATTAGACATTTCCGGAGGGTAATCGGATATGCCCGCCCATCAGATTACGTCCACGGCACCGTAGCCGCGGCGGCCGGTCCGGGTCTCCTCTTAGCGATGGAGAAATTCGCGCCCTCACAAGTCGGTCGGGGCGGATTTGTACGAGCACTACGTCTATCAGGTGCGATCGGTGTGATTGGCGGGTTCCTATACTTCTACCAACGATCATGCCGTACGTATTCTCACTTCGATCAGTGAATACCCCCCACATTGATAGTGTATTAATGGGAATATACAGTACGATTCTACGGTATGGCTGAGAACGCCCGCGAAGTAGAGATGGATATGCGGGAGATGGTCGACAAGGTGAAGGCTGGACAGCCGTTATACGGAGCCAGCGCTGTGACGCCGCATATGCAGGGTGTAGCTGCGCGACAATCGAGATACTCGGCGCTATTCTTTGCCGTAGTGCCCTGGTTCAACTTCGTCAACCACAACCAGCATGGTGTTGATACCGCTAAGTACTACGTGCGAGCCGAACAGGAACTGGAGGCTGAGAGACTAGGCAAGAGCACCAGCTCGTGAGTTGGAAGATGAGTGAGGAAACGGAATCCGAGAAAGGAGTTGCGGGTGTGTACATATCCATTACCGATATTCGTCCGCTGGTAAATACTGGCTGCGGCTTAAAACAGCTGCGAAGACGACATGAAATCGAAAATTTAAGATTTTATTTACTTCCACAACTGACTAATTAAGTATACCCAATAAGTTTTCAAAGTTTATTATACATCTCGCATTCAATGAACCTTTAACATATACAGTACAAATGTCATGATATGTGTGAGAGGGGAACCCAGTCATGATCGAATACCGATATCCCATCTACCATTACACCCTTTCGCATCGATTCACCCCAGAAACCTTTAGATTAAACCCCTTTATGATGGCCAACCCGAGGGATTTATCCCTGAAAGATCCTCCTCCAGCAAGCCTAGCATATAATTATTCCCCGAGAACCAGTCCCCCAACTGCGTTGTCTGCGCCATAGACCTTGCCTGGTCATCTATATCCCCACCACCGCTGACGTCGAAGTTCGCCATGTTCTCGTCCATTGGCATGAATCCCAGCTGGCTGAGATACATATTGAATTCATTACCCACAGGCACCATATCTTGATCCAGGGGTTGTTGTGCCTTGGCCTCTATGTATAACTGCGCAACATTATATAACACCTGGCATAGCTGGTGCAGCTTACTGATTGAATGTGATAGATCGACCGCCGCCGCTAACGACTGCACGAAGTCGCCTAGTCTTTGTAGGTCTTCTGCGCTTGAAGTTTCGATTACTAGACAGAAGATTACGATAAAAGGGATGAATGGCGCGTAGAGGATCGTCCTTTACATTCGTACGATTAGCAGAGGATTTCATATAAGAGAGCTGAGAGAAAAAATACGGCACTCACCAGTGGATATACACAATTTTTAGAGATTCATCATCCATCATGCCCATTGCCTCTTGATGACACGACATTGCCGCTCGAGCGTAGTCAATGCATTCATCCGAGAAGGTACGAGAACGCGTTCCCGCGGGCGGCATTGCACGATATGTCAAGGCCAGTGAGGAAAGGTAAGAAACCTCGTCGGACTTTAGCATGATGGCGAACATGCGACCTTCAGCTGTCTCAGATGCATTGAACTCCGCATAGAGTTCCATACTTTGCGCCATGAGGTTCTTTTGCTCCGAGGCTATTATGCCGACTTGCTCGATACGATACATGTCCGATTGCCGTAGAGCACCGGGGCTGTATAGACGTTCGTAGATGCGGCCTTGAACCTGCGCATGTTTTATCCACAGTGTCATGACCTCGGTACCTGGGTACGCCGCTTTGGCTTCGGGAGCTATGTGAGGGAGCGATATGTCGTAGTCTTGAAGTATAGATGCGCGGCCTAATCTCAAAGATAGACCCTTGTCGAGCATATAAGTGCACCAGAATAGTAGTGATTTATCAGCTTTCTTCTGTGGGCTATCATCTTTCATGGTATGCATTTGGTGCAAGCCTAGTGTCCTACACATATGAGCGGCACGTGAAGCTAGGAGCCATGCTAAAGAGGGTCGTGATATGTCAATCGAGAAACTCGCCTATTGATAAGTTTATGTTAGTCTGTATCATTACTTCGACTATTCATGAAAGAAAAGCTGACCGCCATGAGTAAGGCTTCTATATTCTCTAGTGTCGCTGGCATGAGAAGATTAAGTTGCGATAGGGCAACCTCTAGGTTCTTCTGGCACATAGTGTAGTATGAATCATACTGGGCCTTTTCCTCGGGGTCTTTAGCACCAAGACCTGCTTCGAAGAACATATAGGCGAGGCCAGAATTGACAAGTATAAATGTCGCATCCGTGATGTCATCGGTATTGAAGTAAACCCGCCTGCATTGATCCGTGAAGCGTTCAACCTCTATAAAACAGTAGAGGACAGCAAGCATCATAGGGGCCGGGCCATCTAAAATAAGACGTCAGAGTAAGAGCGACTGAATGATCTAAGAATATGAAACGAAAATACTGAAGTATAGTAAAAGGGGGTATATCATACGCTTCATTTCCCGTATTTTCTCTGCTACAAGTGCCATAGGAGGTAGAGGTAGATCCTGTAAGCGGACCTTTGGCGTCTGCTTTGAACCAGGTAAACGAAATTCGTGGAACGACGACACAGCACGCTGGGTCTTGTGTATGTTTAGGATATGGCGGAGGGATGATAATGCCGCATTGATCTTCGGGGCGTTTCCTTGTTGCTGTAACGGGGTCCCTTGGACGGCATGCTCAAGAAACTCACTGGCGAATACAGTGTGTGCCGCCAAAGATGAGTTACCTTCGAAGTCTCCTGCATCTTCCGGACCAAAGACGGTGCTTGACGTCTCATCCTGGCTGTTTGAAGATAAGGGTGTTAGCTTGTCAGACGGCTGCCGTGTGAAGGTCTCCGTGACGGGTGGCTTGGATGCCGAGATTGGGCTTAGGTTTCTTAAAAGCGTCTCGATACCGCCGAGCCGCTCCTCAATTAGGTCAATCTTCCGTTCACTAGTTCGAGACAACTTGATTAGTAAGGTGATCCTCAACATTGTTTAGGTAACCGAGTTGGAGGAGGTCGTGTGTAGCTTACTATTGGCTGGATATTAGTACCCGTTGTCGTGGTTCCTTAGGTTTCTGACCAGCTCCAGTAGAGCAACATGACCGTCTAGCACTCCGGCAGTTAGAGCATGGCGATTCCTTGTCACAGCGTATCTACCAAGACGGATTTAGTAGTTAGCATTACTTAGCATTGCCAATGGATTTCGTCGTAAAAGGAATGACTAAAAAAAGGAGAGGGGGCAATATAGGGGTGATGTACTTACCTTCCTAAGCCTGCATTGGTCACACTGTTACACGATGTTACTTAGTCAACAGGTCTTGATCTAACGATGGGTTCACAGTGGGATTGGTACTGTAATTAACGGGTCCAACGGGTACCGGGTTCTCACTTACTGCTCTCCGGGGGCCAGGAGATCCGGGTCCACCATTGACATCGGACGCCTCGGCCTCCATGGCGGACGTAAATGGACTATTTTCTCTTGGGGTTGCTCGGCAGTTAATCTACCAACATATGCAGTGGCTACAGAAGAACACGTGAGATAGCGATTCAAGGAGACATCCAACGATGCAGGTTTCGGGGTTTAAGTTGACCTCATACTCTTCTCCGGGCGATAACTTGAATCTCGGCACCCGCGGGCTCCGTAGGGGGTGGCTGAGTCTGGAAGGCATTAGTTTTTGACTCATAGGTATATCTGTGTATATGATACAGCACCAATTAGATCAGTCACTACATTTCCAAGGGATATCTTGCTTCCCAAGGATATGGGGCATAAAAGTCAACCTTCTAGGGACTGGCTATGGTGACTAGACCGTGACGATCAATAGGATTGGAGGCTAGTAATGTTAGGTATAAGCCTGTAATTCTTGATTTATATATAATAGGTATAAAACATATACATTCAAAAACATACTAGAGAAATGAAATGGAAGATGGTAATTCAGTAGAAATGGATGTCATGAAAGTTAATCATCCGTAATGAAGACTTAAAGAGTAAGACCATGAGTAAGTTTACCTAATCGAACAAGTTCCGATCGTCTGATAGGCTAAGCCCCGACTGGTTAGTTATGAGCCTTATAGCCCCACTCTTTAGGCTTCCAGATTCTAGATGACTAAACTCCATAGCTTACATAAGCAGAATCCACTTACGTAAAGCTTCATATTCCAGCCTAGAATTATGACCGATATCACCGATTTCCTCGAATGCGACTTATCTCACCAACATTCTCTATTACCTCATACCCGACAGCCAGACCCTTTCCATGCTTTGAATATATACATAGTATATATAGTATAATCATACTTGGCTTGGGGTATTTGCGGCGTCGCAGGATGACTTACAAGCGGAAGCGCACCGAAGATGACGTCGCGTCCAGGTCGACGATAACGAAACGATCCCGCCATACCGAATCGCCGGACTTGCTATCGCCATTACCGAATGAACTTCTCATACGCATTCTTACATTCCTACCTCTTCCTGACCTGCTGAATACTGCACCAATATCGCGACGCTTCTACGATCTATTCGGCGATTCGCAAATATGGAAACGCCTATATTATTCGCGCTTTGTTCTTCCCCGCGCCCTTCGCATCCCGGGATTCCGCAACGGCTCCGCGAGAGAAGGAAAACTCCACTATTCGTCGCGCAAGGCAGTTTGGGCAGACGGGAGAAGAGGAGGTTGGGTAGATATGCACGTCGGCAACATAGAAGACCGCTCGCGGGATTGGAAGAAGCAGTACAAGCTCCGACATAATTGGTCTAAAGGAAAATGCGCTGTAGAGGAGCTGCCACTCGGACAAGAACCGTCACCTCCCGAGACGGGTTCGCCGCACAAGATGCTAGTTAAAATTTCCGAGGGCATTGCAATAACGGCAGATATAGCTACGGGATTGCGGGCTTGGGACTTAAAGACAAAACATCTCCTGTCGCAAATCAGTCTAGGTCAGGTTGACTCGGAAGTTGCGCCAAGCTGCATCACCATCGACGACCAAAGGATTCAAGACAAAATTTTGGAGATTGCGATTGGTTTCACCGATGGAAGCTTCGGGGTTTGGAAACTGGATATCCAAGAAAGGAAAATATTACGAAGATATCGTCACGAGGAATCTACCAATGGAGAGCTAGTTGGACTTGCCTTCTCCTATCCATACCTCATGACAGCAACCAAATCCGTTCTTGTATCCCTTTACACATTCGACGGACTGCCTAAAGCGAATGACTCTGGAACCCAAGAATCGGATAGTGAGACAGCACGGGATTCCGAGAGCGAAACAATGCCAGGCACAGAAGATGAGCATATCTCGAAGCGCTCGAAGTTAAAATGGAAACCTGAGTCGTTATCACTTCGAGCGCCGTATCTTCTGACATCACTAAAATCGCTTACTTCGAGGGCGCCGTTAGCATTATCTATCCGAAAGACTGCAGTGAACATTGTAGTTTCAATTGCTTACACATTTTCAAATCTTCAGGGGTGGGCTTTGGGTATCCAAGATCTACACTTGCGTCCCTCCACTTCTAAGTCAAAGTCTACACCGGATATCACAACTACCAGACTGGCGTATAGTCCTCTTGTTCGGTCAAGCCCCACTCATATACCGTTGCCCATGTCCTCAGCTCGGCATATTAAGGATTTGGATGGGCCTACCAACCTATGTTATACCCACCCCTATCTCCTCGCAACTTTACCTGACAACACATTAATCTTACATCTCTGTACATCTAATGCGACTTCCCTTTCTCTATCCCCCGGCATTAGACTATGGGGACACACTTCTGGCATAAGCGATGCTGAGATAACGGCTCGTGGCAAAGCAGTTAGCGTCAGCTGCCGGGGAGAAGAGATCCGGGTTTGGGAATTAGAAGGTAAGACTCAGGCGGATGGAAAGAGCATTAAGGTCCGGCCAACATCCAAGCCCATGACCGATGCCGTGGAAGTAGGCAATGCTTCCTCTGACGATGTCGCTACTGTTGCGTGGGACGATCGACGAAACTGGGTCGGTTTTGACGACGAGATGGTCATTGTTCTGAAGGAATCGAAAGGGCTAGAGAGCCTTATGGTCTACGATTTCACGTAGTGCTACTAACGACATTTTTGAGAATTGAGAGAAACACTAATAGAAGGTCGAATAAGTTATAAGCAATGTATTTACAGGATTGAAGATACCCTAACGAAACAATAGAAAGACTTGTCCCACTTCGGCTGGATTTTCAATACCAACGATCTTGATAACGTCATCACAATGAACTACTTCGCTAATGAATCATTAGGATAAAAAGCAACTCTTGTTTCGAGATTTATGAAAAATTTAAAAATGACTTTTACTCTCTAAGCTATATCTAACCGTACATTTCATAGGACTCATACCAGATTATAGCACCCCCTAATAATTACCTAATCATAACCCTATTAATTCGGATTACGTAATAACGATGACTAATATTACACAATACAAATCATCACCGGTTCTTGGTACTATTACTATTACAAGACGAGACGATCTTTCTTTATTGTATAGAATATTACGCATGGTAATTAAGCCTCTACGCCCGCGCCTTGTCGCTCCTAAAGGGGAACACCCAGCCGGCTCGCCACGATTAAGGAAGCGACCCCATCACATTAGACGAGTAATCATCGAAGAACGGGAAGTCTTGATACCTTCAAACCCACCTTCAGACGCCGAAATCAGCCCTAGAATTAACGTCGAGAGCTTATGGGTTTACGACTTTCATCCCGCTGAGTCCGGAAACGGCACCAATCGGCCCCGACACACCGTGTTCTACTTCCCCGGCGGCGGGTTCCAAGCCCCAGCCTCGTCCGAACACTGGAAATTCTGCGCCCACCTCGCCTCATCCCTTCCTCAAAGTCGCATAACTCTGGTTTCGTACCCCTTGGCTCCACACTCACCTGCCAAAGTCACTCTACCGTTTCTTAGGAAATGGGTGGCATAAGAACTCCGGGACGCCGCGACGGATGACCGGGTCGTGTCTCTTGCGGGCGATAGTTCCGGCGCTAATATCGCGCTGAGTTTGGGTCTTTGGTGCGCGGATCAACTTGTGACGGCGGGGTTGGGAGACGGGGTTGATGTGGGTTATCGTCGACTTAGATCTGTTTTGGTTATTTCGCCTCCGACGGATTTGCGTAGGTTGGAGTCGAATCCGACAATGGCTGAAGCTAAAGCCGAAGCTGATGCTCGAGACCCGGCCCTCGGACTACGGATTACGGAACAAGCGGCGACGGCCTGGACGGAAGATTCGGAGGCGGGGAGGAGGGATCCGTACATGAGTCTGGGGTTGGCGGATTTAGGGAGCTTAGGGGTTAGTGGGATGAAGGTTAATGGTGTGGTTGGGACGGCGGACGTGTTGGCTCCTGACGCGTTGGTGTTTATGGAGAGGTGTGGGAGAGAAGGTGTTAAAGGGGAGTGGTTAGTTTGGGATGGGTTAATGCATTGTTTCCCGCTGGCTGCTTGTTATGGACTACGTGAGGGGGTTGAGGGGAGGGATTGGGTTGTGAGAATACTTAGAGAAGTGGCGTAGTAGTAGAGGTATGGGGTTTAGGTGATGTTCAGATCTGACCTATCGTAGATAGCATGCTCGATCATCATAGGAATAGAATAGAAAGTTGACTGAGGCATAATCTTCTATTACCCCTTCTCCCGAAGAAAGATTTGCGGTCCTTGCAATTAGTCGAGCATTTCAAAGCCTTCCATCTAGCTTTAACTGTCATGGCCGGGGAGGCGCGGGATTTCGGATTTATCCTATATAGCCTGAAGATGTTCTATTAATACTATATGGGTTATGATCACATTGTGCACTAAGAGCACCGGGAATTATATTGACTGCAGGAAGCCTTCCCAATTTGTAGCCGCAATGTAACATCCCCCGGACCCAAACCTGCCGGTATATTGAAACTTGTGGGGAAGCTCGACATCGCCTTACAAAGACGCAGTATTGCATTCCAATCGGTTGCCTCTAAGGCCACCACCTGATACAGAATTCATATACAGTGCCTAGGATACAGCTTAGGTTCGGCCGAGGAAGCTTCTAATGCCTTCGATTTGCTATGTCGCTGGCAGGTATAGATCGATCACCGCGTACTATTTCGCCGAGTCCAAGCGTCGGTCCGCTTGGCCGGATGTGCGATACTTACACTGGAATGGCTGAGTACACTATTTTACCCATGTACTTGGAAATTATTTGCTCAAGCCAATATCGAGGCTTGAGTAGGCGCTCTCCTAATGATTCCTAATAGTCACGATCCCTGCAACTGAGCATGGCCCACCGGGAATGGCTACATGCCTTACCTTGGAATCTAGACTGGGTGATTATAAGGTTGCGTTGCCCCTATCCCAGCCAAACTAGATTTTGGTCGTTACTAGCACGATCAGCATAAATACTACCGGGCCTCGCTGCTCGCCAAGGTTTTTGATCAACTCTTCTCCGTCTCTAGCAGTAAAACCCATTCGGCCTTACCGCTTCAGTCAAGATGTTGTTCTCACTTCCCCTATTCCTCGCTCCCGCCCTGGTCGCCGCCCACGGCGCCGTAACGAGTTACGAGATCGGCGGTAAGACGTACGAAGGCTACCAGGGATTCTCTCCGGTGGCCGGGGCTCAGATCATCCAGCGACAATGGCCGGACTACAACCCCATCATGACCGTCACGGACCCAAAGATGACCTGCAACGGTGGCACATCGGCTCCCCTTTCGGCTGAAGTCGCGGCTGGCGAGAACGTGACGGCGGTTTGGAAGCAGTGGACGCACCAACAGGGCCCCGTCACTGTGTACCTATACTCGTGCGACGGAGAGTTCACGGCCTGCGATGGAAAGGGCAAGAAGTGGTTCAAGATCGACGAGATGGGACTGTGGGGTGATGCGCTGAACAGCAACAACTGGGGAACCGCCCTGGTCTACAAGAACTTGAAGTGGTCGAGCCGAATCCCCAAGAACCTCAAGCCTGGCAACTACCTCATCCGCCACGAGTTGCTCGCTCTTCACCAAGCCAACACCCCTCAGTTCTACCCAGAATGTGCCCAGATCAAAGTCACTGGCTCCGGCACTGCCGTTCCTAGCGGTTCATTCTTGACCTCCATTCCTGCGTATGCCGCGCAATCCGACCCTGGTGTCATGGTAAGTAACGATAATCACCTTTGTATTGCTGGAGGCTAACGGTTGCTAGGTGGACATTTACATGGGTTCGGCTACTTCGTACAAGGTTCCTGGCCCCGCCGTCTGGACTGGTTGATTGATATGAAACCTAGTAGCATTTAATGAAGAGAAAGGATTATTAGATATTTCGATGGTAGTATCATTAATGATATGTTTTGAAATATACATGATCTTTCACTGATGAAATGTTTTATGAGGAAAGTGGCTGTGACACTTATTAAGATCTGACCTAATAATCTGAATTATGTAATGAATTTTGCGACAAGTACATATATATGATAAACAGGATATCTATGATTTTATCTGCAATATACTTTTAGAGTGATGCTGAGGTAATAATATTTGGTAATACCCAGGCTGAATAATAGAGATGATGAGTAATGATAATCTTAGTAATCTCGAAAACCACTTTTAATTCTCCATGTTCTCTCTCTCCAAGTTTTATGAATTTCATGAACAGCAATCGACGACTTCATCAAATGCTTCAATCGTTTCTGCGAGTATATCCGACCAGTTTTGTACCGTATCCCTTGTATAATACCCACCATTTGTTGCTAGCTCTATCATTAGTTGGCTTCCGACAGGCTTTGCTAAGATCATGACAACGTCGTTTTCCATCATTTTCGTGTCAGCCCTGTTGCCTTCGTAGCATTCCAATCGACGGAGAGCCCCGCCGATTTCTTCTTCTGCGTCTCCAAGATCTTGGTAATGAGTCACGCATCCGAAATAATGAGCATTGCAGGGCCAATCCGTGCAGTGCTTAGTAACTTCATCAAATCCAATTGTATCGAAGAGTAAGCTTTCGATATGTTGTTCGTGTATGGACTTGAGCGCGTCTTGTAAGGGATTTTCGCATCCGAAGCGGGTCCTTACAGGAATAATATTGACGCATGGTCCTACTGTATCCCGCAAATGCACAGGCACCATAGCTCGTCCAGATACCAACCGACCGAATGTTACGTCTGGTGACTTTGTGGCCTTTGAAAGGAATACTGCGCATGCGGATGTGAAAATAGTCGCGGGGGTGAAACCGCTAAACGTACGCGGCATGCGAACCAACCTCTCTACCACTACAGGACCGCATGTGTTAATAAAGCCACCATTGAGTGGTCCTCGCTCGAGTTTCGTAAGGACTGAACCGTGGAGAAACGACTTCCAATACTTCCGAGAACGACGTTTATTATTGAACGCGTATTCGATGAAGGCTGAAAATGTCGGCGATGGTGGTAGTTGCTCATTCCTGTAAAAAGCACAGAGACAACGCATCATATGGATGAGGGTTGTGCCGTCATATTGCGCATGTGACGACCTAATTATTAATCGCTGCGCTCCTTGGGGACCAGAAAGGACATGGAAGCGTGTAAATGGAGTTCCGAGTGTACCAGGATGCCGAAGATCCTCGTCGCAGATTTTAGCGGTAAGTTCATCAACACTTCTATCCGTAGAATAGTGAAGGATCGTTGGTCGGACACCTTCTGGGAGGACTTGAAGATACTGACCTCCGGAGTGTATAAACACCACCCGGAGAATATCTAGATTATCCCAAAGAAGCTCACAACCGCAGTCTATTTTCGTCGTATTATTCGAAGGTGGAAGATCAAGCCAGAAATGATGCCACTGCTGGGGAGGGGTTTTCAATGCCAGATTGATACAAGTGGCCTGCCAATGCGTGACGGGAAATGCATCAGAGACTGAAGCAGTGAAAGCCGAACGAAGATGCGGAGATATTTCCTCACGGACAAACGCTCTGAGGTCTACTTGGTCGTTGAGCAGTGAAAATGCTTCAACAGCGACCCTAGCTGCCTTTTCCTTATCTCGTACGACGGCTACCACGACAGTAGCGAGGTCACATAATCGAGGTCTCTTGAAAACATCGGCAACTGTAAAAGATAGACCATGTTCTCGAGCGGCAGCTACCAATCGCATTGCTGCAATGGAGTCTCCACCTATTTGGAGGAAACTGTCCTCCACCGCGATGTCCACCTCTATACCAAGGATTGGCGCCCACAGTTTCTTCAATTGTCTTTCTGTTGGTGTCATAGACTGCCGCCGACGCTTTCCTCGTATCATCGAAGTGGAAGTAGTGAGCTGTTGTATCGTCAGCGAGCCTCCCATCGTGCGAAGCTTTCGTCTATCTGCTTTGCCATTTGGCGTTATCGGTATCTTCCCTATCGCGAGGTATGCTGATGGGATCATATGACGCGGCAATATTTCGGCCAGCCGCTTTTCCAACCCGGCCAACTGGCTTTTGTCAATGGGTCTAGGGTCTATTGCCATGTCTCCTCCTTTATTCTTGATGAAGGCTATCAGCGTAGAATTCTTACTCCCGCGTGGCGTTATCACCTCTGCGATGACTTGACCGTCGGTTAGATCTAAAAGATTAAGATTCTGAAGAATATGGTGCTCGACGTCTCCTAGTTCTACTCGCATTCCCCGGATCTTTACCTGCGCATCCTTGCGGCCAACGTAGGTGAGCGAACCATCGGCATTATAACGCACCAAGTCTCCAGTACGGTATAGTCGGCCACATCGGCCGGGGTGATTGCGATAGCCACGCGCAAGCCATGATGGGTTCTCAACAATTACTGCTGCCGTTTTCTCTTGATCGTTGAGATAACCCTTCATCATACCTGGTCCTTCTGCAGCCAATTCTCCAATAGCACCGACGGGCGTTAGGCATTCTGGATCGTCTTTGTCAATGACCCAACAGGCACTGGTAGAGCCATATCCGATCGAACCGCTTCTCCAAGCTGGAAGCGCCACAGGAGTACTTGCGCACAGTGAGAATTCCGCTGGACCGTACCAGTTGAATATTGTTACTTTGTCTCCCCATCGAATCACATCCGTCTCCTTGAGAGCCTCTCCGGCAAACACAAGGGTTTCTAGTGTGTAGACATCTTCCGTGGGAATAGCTTTTGCTACAGAAGGTGACAAGCACGCCCAATTAGCTCTCAATCGCACTAAGGCGCTACCGGTATTGTTCTCTTTATCGGATTCCGAGGGGATGCAGAGACAACCCCCATATAGCAAGGACATGAATGTTTCATGTATGCTTACGTCGAATAAGTATGACGCAAATTGGAATACGCGAGTTGAAGAATTGGCCTTGAAGTCTCTGCCAAGGCACTGCGCCGTTGTTGACAGGCACTGATCGTCTAACAAGATGCCTTTTGGTGTACCCGTTGTGCCGGAAGTAAAGAGGACGGCAGCAATATTAGATGGCCGAGCATCGTCTGATTCGAAACAAACGCTCTCATCTGCAGTTGTAGTCTGGGGATGTATCGTCGGAATTCCTGAAAAAAGATTGGAATATTGAGGAGTTGTGATGACAACTTTCGGGTTGATAGCTTTTAGGAGAAGGCTAAGTCTGCCACCTGGTAAAGAAGGGGGAAGCATTGCGAATGCGCCACCCGCCCGCAATACTCCTAGCATAGCGACAGGCACCCACATCGATTTATCAAAAGATAGAGGAACGATCACTTCCGGGCCTGTTCGCGATAAGGGATGTTAGTTACTAGCATTTCGATCGCTCGAAATTTTTCATCGATTTGACTTACCAACACCTAAGTTGCGAAGTCGAGATGCCAGCCGTCTCGACAGAGTATCGAGCTCTCCGAACGTCAACTCTCCATCCCATGCACATACCGCTGGAGCTGTTGGTTGCCTTTGCACCGTATCGGCAATCAGGTTGTGCAAACACCCCTCCACTGCCCGTGGCACTGCAGAATTCCTGTTCCAAATATCACATAAGTCATCTTCACTCGCCACTTCTACTGCTGCCAACTTTATTGTACTTCTTGTAGGCGAGGATAGTTGGCGTAGTGCGTGTTCAAGCTGCTGCGCTATTCTCTTCATCTGCGTTGCGTGTACAACACTCGAGTCGAAGCTAATACGAAGGAGAGCCCCATCATCCTCTAGGCGACATTCTAGAAGGATGGAGTATGGGTTGAACACTCCAAGTTCCCAGTTATCATCAGCTTCTTCAAATAGTGTACTCTCTTCCGTCTTCTGCTTAGCAGGTTGGATGACAAGTAAGGTCTGGAACTGGCATGCCCGTTCCGCATCATCACTTAGTCGTCGTATCCACTGTAATCCCATTTGTTCAAAGGGTACAGTTCCTATGGCTTGCTCCTGTATCCGTCCTAGTAACTCACCGACGGCCTCGTCGGGGTTAAGAGTTACTCTAACTGGGACACTGGCGATCGTCGGCCCCGTCATCTGCTCAATCCTGGGTACGGCCGCCTGTCGTCCGGAAATAGTTGCCCCGAAAACTATATCGTTTGAGCCGGTATACTTCCCAGTCACAATTGACCATGCCGCCCGAATTAGCGTAGATGGTGTGATATCGGTTTTTGGCCAGTGCAAGTTGGAAATTCTATATGAGATCTCTATATCCGCCTTCGGTCGATAGGTTGCTGATGGGAGCTGCGGGAAAGGCTGTGCTTCTATTCCCTCCAATTGCTTTCTCCACGCAATTGCTGCACGATCCTCGTCGATGTTATGGATGTGATTAATGAATGTTTGGAACGGTGGGGAGGTCCGTACTGATTTTTTATGATAGATTCTGTCAGCCATGTCGAGTAGTAACGGCACCGACCACCCATCGCAAAGACTATGGTGTATTGCGTATACGAAGAAACTCTTGCCGTTGCTGTCTTCGCTGACTAACCCGAACCGTGTCAGGGGTGTTCCGAGACCCATGGTGAGCTGTGTTTCTTCACTCATATAGGTATCGAGATTTTCGCCGAGGTGCCACTCCACTGACTCGGTAACTATTACCTGTGTCAGGCCATGTTGTCCAAGATCTACGATTCGTGTCCGCAGGATCGGTGACATCGAAACAACCTCTTCCCACGCAGATCTAAAACGACAAACATCAACTCCCAGTCGTAATTCTAATGCGATCCGCACTACGTAATCGCTTGGTCGTCTGGCCGTCAATGCGAGAAGTCCTTCTTGCATTGGCGTGCATGGGAATGCGTCTTCAATCTGTGACGGCCCTATATCGCAAATGCTAGCTGCCGATTTTCGCGCTTCCGCCTCTTCTATCTCCAATAACGAGAAGGGCTCTATAGTCTGGTCGGAGGCTTCAGTTAATGGTATATTGCTCGCTGCGTTGGCTAAATCACCTAGTTGCGGCCGTCTTAAAATATCAGCAACTGTTAATGATAAGCCTTCCTACACAATTTCGATTAGTTGGACGCTCGAGGACGAGGTTTAAGATTCGAACTTACTTCGCGTGCTGCTGCTACCAATCGCATCGCTTTAATAGAGTCGCCCCCTATTCGCAAGAAGCTATCCGTCACACCGATGATTTTAGGGTCGATACCCAGCACGGCTGCCCAAAGCTTTTGGAGTTGCTTTTCTGTGGCAGTTTGTGGTTGCTTCCATTCTCCTCTAGCGAGGTTGATCTTGGCTAGATGCTCTAGGGTGAACGTGGCGCCAAGCTCGCGAAGTTTTCGACGGTCTGTTTTACCTGTCTGTCCCATGGGTATCTCGTCGACTGCGATGTAAGCTGACGGGATCATGTAGGTGGGTAGCACTGCCGTTAGTTTTTCCTCTAGGGGTGCCACCGCGGCCTCAATGCCGGGGATATTCTTTAAGAATACCACTAGTGTTGCACTGTCGCTTCCCTTAGGCTTGATGACATCTGCTACTACTTGGGAATCGACAGTATCCGGAAGCTCCTTGATTATCTGTTGCTGAATTTCTTCTAATTCTACCCTTTGTCCGCGGATTTTGACTTGAGCGTCCTTCCGGCCGGCAAATAATAACGAACCGTCGGTTTGGTTATATCTCACGAGATCTCTGGTCCGATAGAGACGACCGGATCGACCAGGCATGTTGGGCCCGCCCTTTAGTAGCCAAGAGGGGTTTTCGACAAAGACCTCTGCTGTTTTGGCTTCGTCATTCAGGTAGCCTTGTCCTACTAACGGACCTTCGATCCATAGCTCACCAACGCTGCCAATGGGTGCTAAGGTGTGAGGATCATCGACATTTACAACCCACGTCCGCACCCCGAGCCCAATCCCGATATCAGAGCAGGATGCGTCATGTTTAGAAACTGTTGAGAGAATTGAACACTCCGCTGGGCCATACGCGAAGCGTACCGCTGTCGTCTCTCTCATCCTACAGACTTGTCTAATATCTGCTTGCTCTCCGGCTAGTTCGATCAGATCCAAACCTGAAAGTGAATCTTGGTCTAGGACTTCACATAACTTCGGAGTGAGATTCATGAAGTTTGGTTTAAGCCGACGAATACATCCGGTTAAGTCGTTCCTCCTTTCGTTCTCCGACGGTATACAGAGACAACCACCAGCATAGAACGTGTGCAACGCGTTGTACCATGCCGCGTCAAATGCGTAGGATGCCATATCAAGCACTCTGGAACTTCTTTTGAAGCCGAGTTGTTGTGTTTGGTGAATCAAGGCGCTGCTGAAGTTGCTGTGCGAAATTACCACACCTTTCGGGGTACCAGAGCTGCCGGATGTGAACACGAGATATAGCGTATTGGATGGTTTGACGTGTGTGGATGGCATTGATCGGGTATTCGAAGGTGTAGAAGGTAACTGCTCCAAACTGTTCTTGTCCACAGCGAGAACGGGAATTCCGTCAATGAGTCCTTTGACCATAGTTGCGTTGGCCGTCGATGCTAGTATGATAGGAGGTTGTATTTGTTGTATGATTGCTTGTAATCGTGCTCTAGGTTGGGTAATGTCTATCGCGCAACCCGCGCCGCCGGCTTTCATCACTCCCAGCATCGCCACCGGCATCCACATCGACTTCTCGAAACATAGTGGTACTATGACCTCCGGGCCGACCCCATGTTCGATCAGATGATATGCCAGCCGTGTTGATAACGCATCCAACTCGGCGTATGTCAGTTCACCGTCCCAAGCACATACGGCAGCCGCCTCCGCTACCATATGCCCTCTAAGGAGGTTATGAACACAAGCTTCGACAGCTTTAGGCACCGTTGCATTCCAGCCCCAAATCTTGCGTAAGTCATCCTCTGCTGCCTCAGCTATAGTGCTTAATGAGTCGTTTATACCTTCGGTTGACGCTGTCATCATGGCAATGATGATTTCGTCAAAAATCGGCCTTTTGAGGTATGAGAAGACGCCTTGCTGCAAAGTTATTCCATATCGAGTTGTCCGACCTCTTGGTGATATGGATATAATGGTGGTTTAATTCACCTCGGCCGTAATGATAACATACCTGCCTGCGGATGGCGAATTTGCGGCCGATATGTCCGCAAATCCACGACGGAGCTTTGTTTTCGTCTAGATTCCCTACGATTCAAACATCCTTCTAGACGAATCGTTCGATTCTAGACGGATTCTATGAAGAAGTTTTCTATTCGGCCGATCTGAGTTTCCCCGTTGATGACTTTGTGATATCAGCATGCCATCATCGCCTAATCCTCCAGTGTTATTCGGACCTACCAGGGGCTCGATATTCATAAGAGCATAACGTTTATATTCCTATTACCAATTGTATGCACGAGATATCCAGGAATGGCGCCATTCAGGATCACCGTCTACTACATGTGATACACGTTCTTACACCTTATTCCATTGGACGCATACCTAACTATGAGTCGGATTATATCGGAAATTTTAGATGAAACCGCAAAGTATGCGCACTCTTCCAAACTTATTACACGACGGATTTACTTTTGTCTTAAGGGCGATGCATTTGGTAGTGGGGTGGAATAGCGGAGAAAAGCAATCACCCCTGAACGGGAGGCTCAACTTATTACTACCTCCGGATAGGACCTTTTGACCCCTGGTCTTGCCTTACGAAGCATTGTAACGGCAAGTATCCGGTTCAGTGGATTCGGTACCGGTCCGGATGTGGGTGCAAATAAATGCCCTGATACCAAGTCTCGGGCTATTAGTAGACGCGATATTATGAGTCGACATGGATTTATATCAAGCTGGGACCAGCCTTACTGCTCTGCAACTTCTGGGCAGCATACACGCAATTGTGAATAATAAGCACTAAATCAGTCGAAATGGGTTCTCTACCTCCACCAAGCGGCATTCAAACCATTGACATCTCTGCCTTAGTCAATGACAGCGATCCAGCCACTCGCAAGGCCACAGTTGACAAGCTTGTGGAAGCTATTCATGTTCAAGGAGCCTGCGGTCTCGTCGGCCATGGAGTCTCGATCAAGAGACTGAGAGAAGCCTTCGACTGGTCGCGAAAGTTTTTTGATCTCCCTTACGAGGAGAAAGCTAAGGCGAACCATCCCAAGGGTATAGTTCCACACCGTGGCTACTCTGGAGTTGGTCGAGAGAAGTGCTTGATCTACACCGAGGAAGAGCTTAAGAGCATGTCTGGCGAATTGGCGTCTAACTTTAAGAAGCCCCTCGATTTCAAGGTAAGATAAGATCCACCCATGTTTTTATGCTTTTTTAACGATCAGTATAGGAGCACTACGACATTGGAAGTGATGGTGAGCTAGTCCACTACAACCTGTGGATCGATGAGCAGGCCCTCCCTGGCTTCCGGACTTGGGCCCAGGGTTACTACTGGCAAATGGAAGACCTGAGCAAAGTTGTGCTTGAGGCTATGCTCGAAGGCCTCGAGATCGACGAGGAATCTAAGAAGTACATCCTGAAAGTTCACACTGGACACCAGAATGGCCTACGACTTATGCACTATCCCTCGGCCCACGAGTCCACTATCGATCGCTCATCTCTCACGTGGTGCCCCACCCACACGGATTTCACGACATATACCTTGCTCATGCAGGACGAGAACCAGGGTCTCGAGATTGAGGACAGGCTTAACCCGGGTACTTTCCTCCAAGCTACTACCGAGATCGAGGACCGTATGTACCTGACCATCGGCGATTTCGGTGAGATCTGGACGAATGGGTACTTGCCCGCGTCGAAGCACAGGGTTATTATCCCCCGTGCCAAGGACGGGTCGGAGATCACACCTAAGAGATACTCGATGCCGTACTTCATCACGCCCCGCCACGATGGCATTGCTGGTCCTCAGGCCGCTGGGAAATGTGGGACCATGCCTGCTGGCAAGTATAAAACAGGCACTATTCAGGAACACATTGAGTTCCGTATGAAGTACCAATACTAGTTCTACTAAGAATTCTCTAAATGTGTGAGGGAAGCTCATTCTTGGGCAATTTGTATGTGTTGAGGGAACATGTCTTTGTTTGTACCTATTCTTTAAAATTAGATGTTTTCTAGTACCTATAGAAACAGAGTAGCTGGCTTCAACCACTAGTTACTTACACAGAGAATTATCATTTCTTTTTTAACTTAATATCTGCCCCTCTAGCTGTGCCTTTGGTTATGGTAGTAAGCTGACAATACGAGAAACGTCCCTGTTTAACACTACTGCAAGATCATTCCTACACGGACAATCAAGTCAATTATTCAACATAGGTACTAGGTACCTAGGTACCTAGAAGACTAGTACCTATTGATATTTACGAGACAACTTCGGTGATATTGCTCCGGGTTGGATCTTCTGTAATCTCACCTCATTCCATCGATTCATACGTCCATCCTTGTTTCTAAAGATCGGTGCAGTTCAAACAAAGACGGTGAGAATAATCCAGACAATATTAATCAAAAGAGCTTGCAGGCTCCTTTAAGCTACCTATATGAAATTCAGATATCTGGATGCGAATTTGCAGTTCATAACACTAATTTAGTGCCTAGGTATGAAATATGGAATACCTATAACAGGTAGGTACCTAGGCACCCAGGTGTTGGTGTACAAAAATTTTAATCATAACCCTAACCCCAGCCCTAACCCTAACCCTAACCCTCTCATTCACCTAATAACCCCTATGGAATTATTTCATCCTAAACGCACCAGTTATTTTTAACGCATCTTGCAAGTATTAAAACACTATCAAGATACGCATGGGGCTATCTTATGTTTTTACATGCTTTTAGTGAGGTAGCTTTTCCTTTGTTAGGGCCAGACTTTAACAATCATGAAATGAACACAGTGGGCTTCCGCATGCGGGCTTTTAGATGGAATAATGGAATACAAGGTACCTAGGTATAATCAATATTGAGAACGGTAAAGTAACCCCTATGATATAGCATAGATTGATGTACTAGGTAGAAAGTAGCTGCATCCGGCACAAATTTCTCATGTACCTACATATCTACCTAGTACCTAAGCAACGGTCTATTTACGTAAAATATATTACTGAAAAACTTCACCTGTTGACGTGTACAAGTATATTTGTATGCAGAGAACTTCTGGAGCCAGGATCATCCTCTCTTGAAATATGAGGCCTGGCTCACCTTAGCGCCGAACCGCTTCCTTCCGGCTACTTGTAACTCCGAGTACTGGCATCACTCTCCCAGAGCAAACTGCTCACGTGCTTTAAGGATTCAGGAACATACTGTTGACTGAACACATGTAGGCGTATAAGGTTTCTACATGTAAAGTGGAATAATAGAAAAAGTAATCGAAAATGATAGATAATTGACAACGGGATGTTTTTTTTTCGGCCAAATTAAGAACGCCGGGTAGATACCCCGAATTCCTTGTGTGCTTGATAAACACAAGCACTTTTGACAGTTGGTATTACCTCCTCAGTTTAATATGCTGAGGCTTTTAGTTATAAAAGCGTAATACGAACCAGTGACACCATCTGAGATGGGATTAGGATTCACCAGTAAGAATAAGTTACCAACGATCTAAATATTGTTACCTATCAAGATGTCAACATCGACCTCGACGACGCCACAGGCTACAATGGCGGTCTTCATGAACAAGACCAAGGCTGACGATGACAATATATCGGAACAGGTACGACTGGAAGATCAACATGAGACAGTGATCTATGCGATGGGCGGCAAGCCCTTGTATGCTCCTGTTGATTTGACAAAGCCTGGGTTGCATATTCTAGACTCTGCATGCGCGAATGGTAAGTTATTCCTACTCGTAACATTAGGAATTTTCTAACAGAGTGGATATAATGTAGGTCGCTGGATCAAGGACTTAATCGCCTCTTCACCAGCGAAGCATGAATATGTGGGAACCGATGTTGTCGAGTCACTGTACCCGAAGCCACCCCCTGAAGGAGCGCGGTTCTTTGATCAGTCCATTAAGGAACCCTTTCCGGAGACCTGGAACGGGAAATTTGATCTGGTTCACCAACGTCTTGTAATGGCTGCCGCAGGACCTGAGAGAACACCGAGCTACGTGGTACAGAACCTTGCCGATTTGCTCAAGGAGGGAGGGTGGTTGCAAATGGTCGAAGTTGCCACTGCTCCACTCCCTCAAAACCCAGTTTCCCAGAACCAGTACATCGACATGCTCGACACTTTATACGCAAATTTATACGCGGGAACCAAGTATCAAAAGTCGAATCTTTGGTCTACCCTTCCCGAGGAGATGGAGGGTGCTGGGTTGAAGAATGTACAAAAGAAAGAAGTCATTGTTGGTTATGGTGCTGCTGTGGCAGACCCCTACGTTCGAGAAAGGAGTCTTAGGACCGCTGTGGCAGGCGTTCCAAACTTTCTTTCCGTGTTAAGGAGTAAGTTACAAGCGACCCTTAAAGGTTAAGAAGTATCTAGCTTACTAAGTAAACTGCAGAGATGTCCCAGAATATCTGGAAAAGCGAATGGGATGATTTAGAGTCCCGCTTATATAATGACCTTAAGGAAAAGGGGGGTTACACTAGATATATTATAACGTGGGGGCAGAAGTAATTTTCTCACAACATTTCTAATGGTATATAAATCATCGTGTACTTAGATACCTATGTACACATAGCTACTTTACATTCTTAAAAGGTATTAACATATATAAGTAGGTAGTACCTAAATAATTATGAGGTGCTTAGCAATGTATGAGGTTTCTAATCGGATTCATTTAATATGTAAGTATTTAAAAGCTCAGAACATATATTTTTTGGGTCACCATCCTTAATTATTTGAAAAAAAAAAAACTGTATGGAAGCCTCTCGCCACGCAAGTCTACAACTACGCACAGCATATCAGTTCGAATCTTGTTATAAACTACTTAACTAAGTACCTAGTAGGTACCTAGGTAAACAAATCGTTCATCTCGTGTGAAAGACTTACTCCTTTGTACCCTACCAACAATAAAAACCTTTTTAAGCAAATCTTATGGATACTGAAAGAAAGGTAAATAAAGAACTACAAATGAATAGCAACCGTTTCCCCATCCAAGGCCATGATTAACACGAGGTACCTAGTAGGCACTGTAATACCAAGAAGGGTCGTCATTAACTAGGTGAGTCCGCTTAATTTTTTAGAATCCGGGGAATGCCTACCTACCTACCTAACATTGGAAACAAAGAGCTTTTTCATTGATTGTTCATGACCTGAGTAGAAATATCATATTTACCCATATACACGTATATATAGAGATCTGTTAGATTCCATTCAGCCATTTAGAGACTGTCATACTTAATCATTCTTGTAACCATGCAACCTAAAGTGGAGAAGGCGCCATACAAGCACCTCGGTGTCCATATTCCGTACAACAGTACCGGTTTCCCTCCTGGGCGCTACTGGGAAGCTGATGAGGTCACAACATCCCAAGGTTTTATTTACATTCATGAGCTCAAAGCCTTGAAGGTATACCTAGTACAGTCCGTGTGTACGGGTGAGCTTCTTGTAAATAAACTTGTATCAAGTGGGACGTCGGGATATTTACAAGATATACCGGAGGAGCTTCGGATTTCGACAGCCCCTCAAGCAGCTGTTCGCTTACCCCTGCCTTTCAAAGTAGATGGAAAGGAACGGAGGCAGTTCGACGAATTAGTCGCTTGGCAACGCTTTAATAATGATACTTATTCCTTGTATTTCAGGTATGTCTCATCAGAGGTTCCTTACAATGCGATTATTTATAACGTGGTTATTACAGGTTTTGTAACGGCGGAACCCTGGAAGAATTATGGGAGAAGTATAGGGACCACGGCCTTCCGATCCCAGAGAGTTTTATGTGGGTAAGTACATACCTACCTAGGTACTTATAGTATCATCTAAAGATTCGTGGTATCCTTGAAGCTTTTTGATGATTAGGTACCTATTTAATACCTAAAAAATGTTTACTTTGAAATATTATTTTACCACTAGCATTTCAAATACTGAAATACTTACGTTTCCCTATATAGCTCGTTATCGAGAGGCTCGCTGAAGCGATCCGCTTTTTCAATTATGGATATTTGCCATACGACACCAGAACCCGCCCAGCTGGTTTCAGGGGTATGTATATTTTTCGACTTTACAAATAACCGAAACTTATTATAGTACTCGATCTCACCATTATACGAATAGTAATCAGTCACCGAGACTTGAATATGAACAATATTTACATACATTATCCTCCCCGAAGTCGTAGGCGGGCTCCTATTTCCGGTGTACCGGACAATGCCTTCCCTGACAGTAGGTGTCTGAATCTATTCTAAACATATACATACTCTTAACGGTATAAGGAGAGTAATAACCAAAGTTTATAGTTGTTATCGCTGATTTCGGAGAGTCTGCTCTGGAGCACGATGAACCAGATCTAGTGAAACCCGCGTGTTTGGATAGGGATATTGTTGAACCTTGGGAAGACATGGTATGTATCAAATACACTACAGAAGGCTACGAGCCACGCTCTTTAAGCCTCGAAGGATTCCTTTACTTTCCGCGGTAGCTAACTTCTAGCAGTAGGTAACATTATTCTATCGGCTTCTCCCTGTAACTCCCTTGCTACAAGGGGAGGAGTCATTAACTTATCTAGCATATAAGTTTCGGGGAACTGGTGTATAACTAACTATCATTCTAGATACTTTATGGGAAATCTCATTCGCAAGTTGGCTATGGCACATGTCCCGGAGGACCCTAATTTGCTTGAATGGGTGGATGAAACCCCCGTAAACACAATAAACAATCATACGCCTGACGGGCATAGGCGCTACTCGGATGATCTTATTCAGGTACTTCAGCGATTTGAATTTGAAGGATGCAACAATGGCGCAAATATACTCGGCACTTACGAAGACGATGCTGGTAATGAAATACCAAATAGTGCATCCTTACCTGACCCTTTGTGGATTAGTCATGAATGTAGGTAACATTGCCGTTGCGCTTCTTTCCCTATTGGCTAGTCCAGATGGGTTAAAGATTCGTGGAGTCCTACTCCTTCCCCTTATAACAAGAGAAAGGAGAGTACTAATTCGTATTGCTTTAGTGTTAAGGCAAGCACGAAGAAAGGTCCGTAGATATCGAGGTCCTGCTCAGGTTCCAGACCATTACTTCGATCAAATAAATGTCTCGTGGACGAGACCACAGAGAGTGATGCCTTATGAGTAAGCTAAACCGAATTTCCTTACCTCCTAGAATAGATTAGTGTATTTCATGACAGGATCTTCGAAAGGTTTCGGTCCTCCTAGGCGACCTAGCTTTTATGGGAAGAGTTAATTACTTCTAACACACTTTAAATAGGTACAAAGGTCTTCCGAGGCCCCGGACACCGAGTCCAAAGTAAGTAAATCCCGAAATCATCCCCATGCCTTCCTACCTACCTACCTACCTTAGTAGGTATCTAGTGGGTAGGTACGCAGCCTGACGTACACTTTGCTAACTTCGATATTTGCAGTCCGCGTCCACCAGGCAGACCGAGACGCAGAACTCCAACACCGGAAATTGAGTTGTATAGGAGAAATATGATAGGTGTTACTCGCTGGGAGGATCTTCGGCCGCCACACGTAGTCACAAGCCTGAGGTATTCTCCTGTGTATATGGAAGATGTGAATGACACCCCGCCCAGGGCTAAATACCCGCCTCCACCTCGAGGGGGAGATTCAGACATAACGGGTTATTCAACGGGCCCTCCTCTCGTACCGCCATCCTCAGACGGGAACGATGGTGGTGATGGCGGCGGTGGTGGGGACGGCGGTGGTGGAGACGGCGGTGGTGGGGGCGGTGGTGGTGGGGGCGGTCCTAGGCGTAGTAGCAGGATTGCTGACAGGGATGGCAAGAGTTAAGGTTAACGTCATCCTCATCACATACCTACCGGCAGCAGCGATGAGGACAATAACTAAGGGGCAGTGGTAGCCGCGATCATCAGGCGCTAGAAGATGATAGACGCCGATTACATGTTCTCAGAGTGAGATGCCTTTCAGTCGTGTTTCTTTGATGAGACTTCCTTCGGGTTGGATACCTACCTAGTAACTACCTAGGTACCTACTGGGCAGGAATCTTTTCTTGCTTTTCTTAGTTATACCGTAAATAGACATTGATTTCTACGTTCCAAGGCTTTTTAAAGAGCACGTATGCCTTTGTCGCTAGAATTGAGCAGGGGAGATAAGTACTAGGTTACCTTGTAGATATATTACTTAACCCTAACCCTAACCCTATCCCTTGCCCGCTCTGTACGTGGGCTATTCATTATGTAATCAGGTGGTGTGGTGTGTGAAGGGTGATGTAATCAAGGTCGGGTCCAGTTGAAACTTTTCGTTACTCGGGAAACTCAATCCTCAATCTTTTCTAAATCAACATTAACATCAACATCTGATTAATCTTCAACCTGTCCAGAAAGAAAGACTTATTTCCACTCCTTCAGCATCGTATCGCCCTCTTTAAGCCGTGCATAGCGCACACTATCGCGCCATATCATCCTCTGCTTCCTTGTGTCCTGAGCCTCCGACGCGGTTTCTGCCAACGCCGTACCATCAAAGTAAGCCGCCTTGGCCGCCGAAATATCCATTACAGCGCGCATGACGTCGCGAGCAGACCGCGCAGTAGTGCGCATCTTCCCGTTTGATTCCGGATACAGCCACATCAAGACACACCCCATCACCGGCATAATGATACCGTGTACAATGTTACGCCCGAGCCAATCGGTGCGGCGCGCAATACCCTCAGGGCTAGCCATCGAACCAGGGTCGACTCCGACTGTACTAACACGATGAAGTACGGGATCCAAGTTTAGACGTCGTTGCAACTCACTTCTGTTTTACCAATCGGCTCGTTAGCATAGAAGTCACCTAATAGGAAGGTTAACGAGAAGGAGGGTAACAAACATCATGGTGACCAAACAAAATTTGGCTGCCCCGTAGCGACGTAGACCATTGCGCGTACTCGGATCCTCCACCCTAGTACTCCATGTCCCGAAGGCGATTCGATCAATGTTCTCGCCGGTGATGAATGGTCTCCATTTGTCGTCCGGGTGTTTGTATGTGCCAATAATACCGGTCAGCCAGTCATCCGGGTTGTGCGCATCGCTTCCGACAATTGTTACCCGCCCGATTTCAAGATCCATGCTCTGCAGCAGCATCACTACGAGCAGCCAGTGTCCCAGGTAGCTTGCTGCAAAAGCCATGTCTAAGCCACCCTCATCAGCCCATGTCTGGGTCTCAAATTCAATGAATGCAGCGTTGAGCACCAGCCCACGGATCTTCGGAATAGCCCCAGCAGAAACGCGCCCGTTAATGGCCGTCGCCACTTGCCGGACGTTAGCGAGGCTTGCTAGATCTAAAGAAATGACCTCGTAGGAGGCATTCTCACCCGCTACTTTCAAAGCGGATGTGAGTTTGGTGTTTACCGCAGATCTATCTCGGACCATGAAGATAGAATGATAGGCTTGCAACTCGGGTGACAAGACGATGTGCCGAACAATGGCGCTACCGAGATGACCATTTGCGCCAGTCACGATCATGGTACCTTTCCGGCTCGTCCTCATCGTGAGTCAGTACAAGTAACACGCCAAGTCTATCAACTACTCCTATCTTTCATAGTGAAACTAGGTAACTTGGCAGAAAATAGCAGAAAATAGCCAAGAGCTCTTTAAGGTTTTCGCAGATGCTAATCACTAGCAGCCAAATGAGTTCCACTGACACCGCCCACACGGCATATTCCCATTGTTCCCTACCTTCAGTACATGTCCTGGAACGGCCTGGAAACAAAGTCCCAACATGAAAATGGGAGTCCAGCGCCACCAACACGAATCTACTCTTTTTACTTTTATGTGCGTAATATCACAGGTTACCATCCAATCATATAACACTACGGTATGTATGGTTCCTCATTGCATACCAACCGTCCAACGTCAACCCGATCTTGGGGGCCAAGATTCAATGTAGGGTGCACCTACATCGGGCCGCGGATTCAGTACTTCACGATAAGGTCCCGAAGGAGCGGAGCGGAGCTTGGACTGCTATCCGCGCAGTTTACCTAGGTCGCAATCGCGTTCCAAAGTTTCGGTATGTCAAACTACGATCGAAATCTAAATTCCAAATAATCCAAGTACTTGCACGAGGAGGCGCCGCAAGCCAATGCTGGTAGAATGTAAATTGGTAATGAACATTAGTTAACATTATACTACTAACAATAACTACTAGGTAGTTACTCAAGTATATGCTCAAACTATCAACACTAAACATAACATAAACATAACAATTTAATGTGCGTTGTGTGCAACCGCTTGCTAAGAACAATTTTTACACCGAAGTCAAACTTTCCACCATCACATTCGAATTATTCCAGCCGTCGTCGCTTCGATGATTCACCTTCGTCATCAAGCCGGCGCTTCCCCTTCGATGATTTATCTTCGGTATCAAACCGGCGCTTCCCCTTCAACAAAATATCCATGTTTGTAGCCTCGGTGTAATCTGGGAAAGGGGTTGCTTCACGAGTCCGTTTAGATCTTTTGATACATCTCTCGCGGTATAGATCGCGCTCTGTGGTATCCTCAAACAAAGGATCCGATTCCGAGTAACTAGGAGATGACCAGGCGGGTAATTGTTGCTCGAACTCTGACTTGGGAAGTGTGTTGGAGGCTGAAATATCCTCTATTAGACTTTCATTCTCGAACAAGTTGTCATCAGTGTGAACGACTCCGCCTCCACAAGTTCCCAAGTTAACATCGGTCTGAACGACTCCGCCCCCACAAGCTCCCAAAGGCTCCTTTTCTGTTACGCTCGGACTCGAGGCTTTGGGCTCATCCTGACGTGGCTTTAGGCTTGCTTCGTCTCCAGCGTCTAACATGTCTACATCGGATTTATCCGACTTCGACTCCAATAAAGGATTCCGCGGAATAGGGCTTCCTTGGCTTGGGTTAGGTACTTTGATTGTTACATCTTGGTCTGCAATTCTATGTACCTCATCGTGATGAGTAATGCTTGGACGCATCAAGGCATCAGGGTTGTGGCCAGATTTCTCGCTGGGCACCTCCAACGCCAAGCGAACCGTAAATCCGGACTTCTCAATCGCTTGATGAGCACAAGCAGCCATAAGCGATTGTCGATAACTATCAAGATCGAGATCTTCCTCAAACTCTTCCCAGAGGAAGTCACTTGGTTCTGCCTCTTTTCGGTAGATGTGAACTCTCAATCGACGAATGAATTCCCGACATACCGCGTACGAAACAAGTCCTGTCGCCCATTCTGGAACTTCAGACTTCACGAAGCTCTCCATCAAAACATCTTCTGGCAGGTCAATGCAACCCTGTGCAAGAATTTTGGGGAGTCTCTCTTGAAGTATCTTCCTTCGAGCATCTCTTCCTTCACGAAGGGGATCGATAATGGTGAACTTTTTGACCTGTCGATCACGATGCAAATGATAATCCTTAAGATGCATATTAGACCTGTACTCTTCGCTCTTAAAGATTAAAGTGACCCAAGCCCCATCCATGCGGACAGGCCACAGAGTGTAAGGGCGATCTCTCATAGAGCGGAAAATAGGATGCATCTGAATATCCTTAGAGCCGGCCGATATCAATTTCTTGATCTTTTCGAGGCCATTTTCGAGGGAACCGTCTTCCGTTGAAAATAAATGGTACTCAAGATCCTCATCGATCGCGGGCGTGGAAACGAGTCTTTGCTCGGCCAAATGACGATGTTCCCAAGATACTGCTGCCCTGAGACTTGTCGCGGATACGGGCCTGTCTCTCGAGATCTGCATTTGGTACATAGCACCTGCATCTTCCTTGACGTCGTTAACCCTATCGTTCGTCTCTTTAGTCAGTGTCGCGCCCCATCCGTACTTGAGGAAGTTGTTCCGAATGATTCGGGCTGCACACGTTGGTTGTCCTGAAGGCATGTTTTCTAATTCGAATTTTCTTCAATCTAGGTAAATTTGTTAATATTGTGTTATATTGATGCGATACCTGATCGATCTGATGATGTGTTGAGATTGTGTTGTTGTGCCAAAATCAAACTCCTCCCCTCAAATTATCGCTAGATATATACTTGATTCCGTCAAAACAGGTCCTTAGTTGACTTCAGCTTATTGTTCGGTTACTCCTTAATCGTATCCTAGCTGCAGCTTTGATCATGAACTCGACGGCGATGCCTGGGTTGGGTTGAAAGGGATGGCTTGAGTTACAGCCATCCCAAGTAAACAGCCGTGTTTCATGATCATGGTTGAAGTTTCAAGCCTAATTGAGAGTCAATGAAAACATGGGTTGATTGTAGTGTAATCTTTGAATCCTTTGTGGACAGACTGATGAGATGACGGATGCAGCGACAAAGGCAGTTACCTAACATGCAACTCAATCGTTGATATTTCTTGTAGGTACATAACTGAAGACTAATTATTCCAACGTAGTACTACATGTTACTAGGTATATTAATCTTGACAATGTCATTATTCGAAGTAATAATCTAGGAAAATTAAAAAAGAAAAAACATATTGTTAAAAAGGGGGAAGACAAGAAGAAACCAACATAAAGCAATTATGATTATCTACGTCCCTAGATACCAGAAATGTATTGATTCATACACATAATCGCCATTTCGTACCTACCCTTTCCTCCATTTTCTTTCCATTCGTGAAAGCGACGGTATAATTGATGATACGATTTATTACAGGGGTCAACCCCCCTTTATTTATTTGCTGACTAATCCAGGACAATATCAAGCGTGCCTCCTTTAAGGATAGATTTGGATGACTTGATCTAAGTCAAGCTAGATTTTAATTTTTGATTCGTAATTATTAAAATTGGCCTACGGTAGGTAAGTAGTCACATAGGTCGCCTATGGGACCTGAGTTGTAATTTAGCCAAAATTCATGAGGTTAAGATATCCGTTACACGCCAGGTGTCAACCCCATTTGGACACCTTTACAAATCTTGTCTAGCAATTCTTAGATATCCAATCAACGATCCTGGCAAATTCACAGGTTCTATCTCTGAATGTACTATGTAATGTTCCCCGACACTGCCCTTTGTTATATCTTATAAGCCAAACGCCATTGTTCATTGTGGATTTTCCTCGTGTATGCATACATCATGGGGTTATTGGGCCGGCCTCCTTCTCGCGTCTGCTGGGCAGGATTTATTGCTATCATAAACTGGCCCTTCTCTTTCGCACAGTTACTAGACTCCAGTACTTGCTCCTCGGATAGTCACAGGATACATCACGCGCTACCCATTTGTCCAGTCCCGGTAGATGAAGAGTCAGCTGCTGAGACAGGGGCGTGGGCCCCATGGAAACGCCGCCCGTATTGTTTAGAACCCTTCATGCAAGACGATGATGTAACTGGACCTGAGTTCTGTCTCTATACATTCGCACCCTTCCGAGGTGACCAAGCCCTCAGTGTCATCACTACACCTGTGCTTGCAGCCACCATGGTTGACGCGCTAGATGACTCAGCCGTGCCTCCAGGGCTAAGGACTCACCCTTCGAACTCACTTGGAGCGGAGGGAAAGAGAGACCTTGCATTTACGGTAGATGATGTCCCAGGGAAAGGAAAAGGACTCCTCGCGAAACGGGGTATCAAGAAATGGGACATCGTGCTCGTAGACCACCCGGCCTTGCTTGCACATATGGACATCTTCGACGTATTGGGTTCGGAAATTCGGGAAGATATTCTAGAGCAAGCCTTAAAACAACTACCAGAGGAACAGCGAGAGGGAATTATGGCATTGGAGCGCAGTATGGGCGGCGAGCCGATTGAAGATATTTTGAAAACGAACATCTTCGGAGTTGAGCTAGGATTCGAAATCCCGCATCTAGGGCTCTTTCCGATTACATCGGTGAGTTACGTACCCAATGCCTAACGCATGACTCCAGCTACCAAGGGATGAAGCTGACAAGAATAGAGGATCAACCATGATTGCAGACCCAAGTAAGCAGACATTCCCTTTACAAAGAACCAGAACACTCATACATAATATCTAGTGTCTTCTGGCGGTATTCAGTGCGAACTCTTGCCGTCGAGGTAATCGCCATGCGAGACATCGAACCAGGAGAAGAGATCACCCAAAGTTGTAAGCCACCCCTGTCATTCTTCCAACCCCGCCCCCTTTTTACACACAATCCCTAATTATCCACGCCAGACGTCCCTCTAGGTCTTTCCTACCAAGACCGCACAGATGATCTTAGAAATTGGGGGTTTACTTGCACGTGCTCTCTCTGCGCTGCTGGTAAGCGCGAACGTGCCGCCTCAGATAAGCATCGGCAGCACCTACAGCATATTTACTACTCGCTTAATGAGGGCGCAAGTGGGCGGTCCAACATCACCGCAGCTGCAGTTGGCGAGCTTGCGGATGAGATGGAGTCGCTGGTGCACGAAGAAGGTCTGGAGGCCCAGTTACTCGTGTATTATGGCGTGGTGGCTAGGGCGTACATGCGCGTGGGCGAGCTGGGCGTCGCGAGGAAGTACGTTGACCTGAGCGAGGATTTGTGGATGCGGTATGCGGGTGACGAGCAGGATTACCAAGCTGGCATGCAGCAATTGCGGCATGAGTTGACGGAGCGAGAGAAGATGGCAGTTACTGATAGGAAATCTGAGGACACGCAGGTAGATTAGGTAGATGTATATCTCTTGTTGTCATTCTAACTCAATTATACCTAGGTTTATATACCGAATGCCAGCCTTTAGTGAGATGAGAGATGCAACATTATTTCGAACTCTCTAAAGATGATCCCTTATTCCAAAATCCAATTCCGCAGCCTTAGATGAATCCGTTCTCGTATATGTTGAAGTTGTTGGGTAAGCCCCTTTTTTGTAGCGCGAGCTGATTACTATCGTCTATTTTATGATGATTGTGCCCCAGAGATTCCATGTCGTTACAGCCTGCAAATTCCCTCCTAGCTTTCCAGAGCTTTTAGAATGAGATAAGTACTTCATGTCGTTGATATAAGTCGAACTCCTTTCGCCTCTATGTTTAATTTCCTCCATGCCTGGTATTCGTCCATCCGCATTAGCCAGACCTCAACCGTGTTCTATAGTCCGACCAGAATGTTAACCGCAAGCCATCATGCCGGATGACTTCAATATGAGTAGATCTTAAGGAATTGCAAATTTGAAGAAAGAATAGTATAGTTGTGAGTTAATCATGTGCCATCTCAAAGCTTCCCACCGAGAAGATTTCGAATTGCACTCTCTCGGGCTGCACACCATACCTCTGCAGGTGATTTGACGCCTGTATCATAAACTTCTCAGGGCCGCAGACATAATATTCCGACATTCTATTGCTGAGGTACAAGTCTTCGGCGGTCAAGGAGAGAAAATCGTTGTCGAAAGTCGACGTGTATGAGAGCACATCACTATCCGACAGTCTTGACTTGAAGAACTTAGTTCTCATGTTCGGATGTTTTTTCGCGATCTTCTCCACATGCGCTTGGAACGGGGCGTCGTGTCGCGACGCTTGGATCCACGATACAGGCCTAGTGATTCGCTTCTCCACCACCGTATTCAGAATTGACATAAGTGGGGCGACGCAGACCCCGGCAGATATAAGCACAAGTGGCATCGAGGTATCCACGTTTGGGTTCAAGTGGAAAGAACCCGACGGATGTGTTAGTTCTAAAGTGTCGCCTTCATGGAATTCGTCGATGAGGGAGTTCGACACCATGCCGGGCCTGCAGGGCTGTACACTGCCGATACTACTATCCGAGGCACTGCTTGCGGCTGATGATACGGTCATATCGTCCCTAGGTGAAAGGTAATCCCAATTCGTCCCCTGGTCTCGCTTGACGGTAATTCGGTAGTGATCGGGGCTAGGTGCGTCGCTCAACGAATATTGTCTAAGTTGCGCATATTTCATGCCCGGCGCCGTGATTCTCAAGGTGACATACTGGCCAGGCAAGAAGGTCGGTAGGGCCTTGCCATCGACAGGCTTCAACGTAAATGAGACGATGCTTCCCCCTATCGTCTCGCTCTTCTTATCGTAGATCATGAATTTCCGCCAAGCCTTCCACGCCTCGAACTCTCGGTAAATATGAGCCTCTCGACCCGTCAGCATCTTTGCCATAACCCAATACGCCTTTGTCCAAGCCAGCTTGACGTCAGGAGTCATCGATGGGCCGAGCACGGCGGAGAATGCGCGAAGTAAATATTTTCCGACAATTTCATATTGTTCGGGTTGGATGTTTAGTGAGGCATGCTTCTGTGCTACTCGTTCCAACTTGGGGGTCAACTCGCTGATATTGATGATGTTAGATGCGAAGGCCAGTATGAGTGACGTCAATGCTCGCGGCTGCTTTCCCGTGTGCATGTTTACATTGTTGAAATAATTATGAAGCTCGGGGTGGTCGCGTAGCATCGTCTTGTAAAAGACGGTTGAGATGTGTTCACCATGTTGGCGGAGAGCTGGGATCGTATCCTTGACCAATTTGGTCTCTTGGGCATTGAGCATGGCGTCCGATTGTCGTCCTAAAAGACCGTATGATGACTAGCGAAATGGGGTACGAGCGGGTTGAAGCACAGAAAACGATGATATTGTGAATCCGACAAGCTGCAGTGCCCCGTAACGTCGTATCGAGAAAAACGACATGCAGGATAAGATGGTCAAGAGGGACGAGATATGTCTTAGTTATTGACCCAATTTTACAGGGTATAGGTTTCGATTCAATATCATAAAACTACTAGGTAGGTATTCAGGTTTCGAAACATCATGGATGGCGAACACAGTATGGCCAGAGAGATTTTAATATCTTACTTACCGCCTCCTACCAGTGATGCAGCACTGCATCTTGTTCCGCTTTGCGGAGTCATTCGCCAGGCTCAGGCTGAAATGTGAAAGTGAAAAAAATGTTTTAGCGCAAGGAATAGCATGACGATATGGCGCCGGGTATAACCGGTCCTATACCAAGGCCTCTAGAAAAGATGTCCGTCGTTTTCGACCGGTTGAAATCACACGAGCATTTCTATCCTCGTGAGTCGGAAATGGCATGATGTGACAACATTTTCATGCGTAGTTGGGAAGATCTGGCCAGATCTCTTCATCGAACGATGATTAGGGTTTTTCTAGAACTGAGAGCTGGGCGAAATTCCCCGACCTGCCGAGCTCGCGTGCGCTGACACGCATTGCGACAGTAATTCCAGGCCCCCGGTAGTTGGGGTAAATCTAAGACAGGCCGCCAAATTAGTGGGGGTCAACACCAAGATATTGGGATTTCTTTTAGCCATGTTTGCTTTGTTCGTGCTGAAAAGCACCCCGGAGTTTGTAGGCAATCATATCTGTAAGGAGATCCCAAATCCCAAATACAGGTATCGACACCTACATAAATAGCGAATTAATGTAGGGCTATGATCCGTAAAAGATCGGCATCACTAGGAACATATTAAGAGCCACTTCGGCTTGTTCGGTTGAACTACTGCCTAGCTTCCGCTGCCATCTTGTTCTGGCAGCTCAGTCATGACTTTTTTACAGCTTTGATAACAGGGTTCCTCGGATACGGGGTCTTGGTCCCTTAGGGTTTCATTCTGATTTCCTCATGATCCAGGACCCATAATCAGTCATCGAGATTATGTGAAATTACGTCTATTTGACCTCAGATCGCCCACCTCCGGTTCCGAAATCCGGGATCGATTTCCGGGATCAATTATAGTTCATGGCGTTATTAGCGGGACCCAAGGTGTCTTAAAAAAAGATCTAAGCATTGTCGAATCCATCAATTCCAAGTCCCAATCTCCGGGGGAGTTATCAAGTCTCCGAGAATTCGATACTGTGCGTACAAAGATGTATGTCTCGAATTGTCCCAACAGAGCCAGCCTTCTCTCTCCTTACGGTAATTAATTCGCCAACGGACCGGGGAAATTTGATCAAAAGTGACAAGTCATCAAGCTGTCCACGTAGAAAACTTGATTTCTTTCATTCGTTTTCACCCAACCCGTCTGCAGATATCCATCACTTTTAAAAATTTTCTATCTTAGCCGACACACAGACCATCAAACTTTCAATCAATATATCCGTACCCAGGTGTGTACCTATCTATACCTCGAACAATACCATAATATTTACCATCAGTTGTAAAATTGTCAATTGCGCATACCTCGGCGAGGCCGATTGGGACAAACTGAGATTCGAACGAGGGAGACATCCAAGCACAAAACTTAGAAAAGAAGCGCAGGCCACTGCCATTTAAATTGTATAGGTACATGGAAGGATAATATATACAAGAATATCAAATATAAAACGAGCGTGGTCAGTGCAGACGATGTCGTACGCGTCACCCCAGATGAATCATCTCAGCAGGGTTATTTGTTCGAGAAGAGAAGAAAAAATGAACATAAAAAACTCCGAGTCCCGTCGCGTCCCTGCATGAATACCCTATCCCTTTTGCCCCTCTTATTTGCCAATCCACCATTTCCCAAGGGGCGTCCAGTTGCCGTTTGCATCGAGCATCTGCGCCGCAGGACTCACGTAGTCGTTGGTGACCTTGGTCGACACGCCGAAGAAGCCATACTCGGCTACCCAGCTCTGGCTATCGAACCAGTTCGACATCTGCTTCGTAAACGTCATCACCTGGTTGCCGTCACGATTGATACTCGCGATCTCGCCCACGATAACGGGTAGCTTGTACTGGTTGTGCTTGTCGGTGAAGTACGTCTTCGCGTTCTGGACTTCTTGGGTGCTCTGGCTGTTCTGGAGCGTGTAGAAGTGCAAGTTGATGTAGTCCGGCTTCTCGTTGGCCGCTAGCGCACCCATGAACGACTGCAGCCACGACGCGCCATTCGGGGCGCTCGAAATGCCGGGAGCAACGAGTTTCGCACCGTACTTCTGTCGGAGCGGGAGCATGTTCGCCCGCCATTTCGCCACCGCGTCAGCGGCGCTGATTCCGTTCAATTCCGGCTCATTGTAGAAGTGCACAATGGTGCCCTTCTGCGATGATGCTTGCGAGACAATGTTGTTCCAATCGGTGCCGCTAAGTTGCTGTGGCGTGCGCACCATCGGGCGGAAGGCGAGTTTGCTGGGCAACTCGGCCGGTCGTTTCGTCTCCCAGTTGGTTATCGAGTGGATGACGGGTGATGAGGCCAGTTCATTCGCCGAATTCTTGATGGCGGGCTTGCTGTTCAGCTCGGCTGTTAAGGTCCACTCCCAGAGAATGGTTCGCTTTGCGACTGCGGCTGCGGAATCACGCTGAGACAACTCGGTGGTTTCTACCGGCGCTGCATTAGTTGGGCATGCGAGCAAAGCGCAAGCCGCGAGGCAAGCTATGCGTCTGATACTTTCGAGTTGAACCATTTTGGCTGTATGGTGTTGCGCAAGACTGGTGATGAGCAGCTGAGTTGTTTTTACTCACGAACGAGATCGATGCCTACCGTTTATGATACATTACGAAACGAAAGGGCAAACACACAATTTATATTAGCGTCCTTCAGGATGCGAAGACTTCACTTCAATCTGAAGTTTACATTCAGGAACAGCACTCACAGGCCACTTTGGAACAGGTACCGAAGTACATGGTAGTTTGTCTTGCAGCCCATCAGCACCATATCATTGGGAGTACCATGGCGCCGGCTTAGAATATATTGGCCAATGTGCGACCAATAAATGACGGCTGCGCCGCCCAGGGACTCGGTGCAGACTGGTCGTCTGAAGCGTCTGGATCTAGATTGGGATGCTAAAAATACTCATTTCGGTGCCTGCCATACCTCAATCCGGGGCTGGTCAGCCCCGGTCCTGAAGTAGCTGCAGATCCGGCCAGCGCTCCGAATTTCGCGCAATGTGCAACTCGTTGCGATGATACAATTACGGACTAGATGCCGGCCCCCTTTAAAGGTAAGGGTTGACAAGAATAGAGAGTAAGTAATAATATTTCCAGCACCAACACTTCAATAACTACCTAGTTTTAACAACTAGTTCTTATTCTTGCTTTTTGAGCTTATTATTAGGTAGGATCGTGTGTTTGCTCACGGGGCTGTGTAACTTAATCTCTAGCAGGATTTAGACGTTCACATAGCTTACAGCTGCCATGTAAGGCCTGGAGGATCATTTCCTAATTATTCAATGCGGCGCGGTGTTTCGAAATAAGAACTACGTATATTGGGGTCTAGGGGCTGAAGTTTAGGAGAACCTCCCTTGTTTAACGGACTGAAGCCCGCTAGCATATAAGTAGGAAATTATAGGATCCCATCGACACTTGCACTCGTTGCACACATTTTGAAGTTCAGTTTATTCATACACACATAAATTACAAGAAATTACAAGTTTCGAAACTTCTTACGTCCACATCGACTCATGGTGGCGCGATGTAACCCGCGGAACAACCTGCAGAATAGTATGACATAATGTCGAAACAACATATAAGTATATGCTCAAGATCTTACCATGCAATAAATCAATGCAGCTTAACTTCGACACCAACATTCATTAGAACATTCACGGCTCACCTCCGTACTACGCATTATTTGAAACCCCATGGACGGCAAGTGTTTGCGAACAGAATTTCCTTGATAGATTGAAGTTTGCCTAACCTGAAGATACTCTTCATTAATGGGATTCAATCTGATGTCGTGGTCGGCGCGCTACTATCTTTGCTTACATACGTATCTATTGTAGATATATTACATCCTAATACTGTTAAAGGGATATGAGAGATTCTTCTCATAGCAATAGGGGCTACCACATGTGAGTAGCATTGAGTGACCAGTCCTTTTTGAAGCTCAAGGTTAAATAATATGTCGGTTACTTACCCAACAAGAGTTAACTTCTTGGGCGATAATATTGTCTGCAATCATTACGGAGACCTATGAGTGTGCCTAGGAATTGGAATAGATGTCGAGAAAGTGGCTTCCTCATCACGTTGGAGACGGCTAGTTCTGGAGTGAAAGAAATCGACCCTACGGTAGATAAACTTAAATAACGCCATCACTCTTCTTGTAATTACCAGGGCAGGAAGACCTACCTAGAATCATACATGGATAGGTTGACACATATATCAGTCCAAGATATAACTATCACTATTAGGGTGTATGTGAACGTCGAGGAGTGGGAAAGAGAGATGAGGACAGGTAACAGGGGATCTTCTCTTGCGAAAATCTAGTATGCAGAGATAACTACCACCTTGAAAGGATCTTAGTGGTATGTTTAGGTTCGTGATATTTATTTTATGACCAGTCACATAGGTACCTATAACGGCATCAATTTTCTCCCATGTTACACCAGCTCTTCCAAACTCAAGTTTCAAGTACCTATCACATATAACTTGTATTCTCACCCTATATACTTCAATAAGTTGAACTGTTGGTTTCCTTAATTTAATTGTTATTTCCTACACGTATGCGAAAATACCTAGGTATCTATGAATGGATGCAAGGAGTCCAACTTGGGTATCATCTTGAAATACAATAGAAATAAGAGTGAATCATTAAATTTCAAGCGGAGAAAAAGGCGATAACGTCTTATTTGCATTAAGAATCTAAGCTTAGTCAAGTGACTTGGTTCTAAGTTGAAAAGATGGCAGATTACATACAGGTACCCCTGAGAATGTGACTATGGTGTAACTTGAAATTGGTACTGGTAGGTGGGATTTTTCGGAAGATTGTATGACATAAGCAATATTGGATTAGGTAAATATATTGAACACCTACTTGCATTTTATTATGTTTATTTTCTAAGCATCGTACTGTTTTGGTTCCTATATACGATCGTATGCGATGGCCAATAAATGCCGATGTTGGTGGCCTGAGGTTTTGCAGGAGAAACTTTATGAAATATTCCAACCTGTGTTAACGACAACATAACTGTATAAATAATACACAATCGCAATCCACTCATATTACGGACATAATTGAACATTTTCTTACGAAAATCAATATAAAGTCCACCCAATGAGACTGAAAACTGGGCATTTTTGCGATGTGAATCATAGGTCCTACATCGGCGGATAGGTTCATAGGCTAACACAGCAAAATTTCCACCATCGCTTAGTAAGGATACCTACTACCTATTCGAAGCTTCATGGCGCAGTGGAAGCGCGCCGGGCTCATAACCCGGAGGACCTCTGATCGAAACGGAGTGAAGCTAATTCTTTTGACCTTCCTTTTTATCGTGAAAATTTCTCGCCCTTTCGCTACGGTCGTATGCATAATCCCCACTGTAGTGACTGTAGTGGAGTTCACCATTTTCACTCCCGCACGCGATCATTTTACTCTTTAATATCTAATCTAATTTGGCTATTTCCCCCGATCTCTCCATTTATTTAATTGATGTCCGCGTTGAATATGGATATCATCACATGTCATTCAGTTGTATTAAGAATCCTTGTGTAACCTTCAACATCGTCATTGCCTCCGATCTTCATAATTGAGTTACCGGGATTGCCCGATTAGGAAACGAAGACACCTAGCTCAAAGTCTCCGTCCTAGGATGATGAGTCTGATTGGTTATCCTCTATTTTGGGACGGGAACTTAGTTTCATGCTTTCTATTAGGTGAACCTTGAGTTGAGCCGCAGCTAAAACCGATGGCATGTGACTCCCGTGTGGGAGTCGGGAGATATTCGATATTCGGTCAACAATGGCATGCATCGGAGGTCTTGTAGGTACCTAGGGAGTGATACTTAACTAGAATGCTGTTGGTTTCTTTGGATAATCTGCCTTTGTACTACCTGCTTGCGTGCCTGGTAGTCATTGGCTAGACTGGTACCCGAGTTGGGAGCAGCGTTTTCATTTGGTTTCGAAAACATTACTCAAGTCATATCTCCTCGAAAATCATAGGTCAAATCCACGTCATAAGGAACCGTAGGTGGGTACAATCATTTCGTTGTATTTGCGCGTATCAAACATTTCGTCTCACAGCCTAGCTGTCTGTCGTCCGCTATCATTACATTATGCTGTCCAGCCGAGCCCCTGGGCCCGGGCATAACCGTCCCGTTTCAGTCGAATACATTACAATACAAGCTCCAGAGCTTTTTAAAACGCCTTCCTTGCATTACCACAGCCACCGCTATCATCATCGTCCTCATGAATTTGTGTTGAATTGTCCCAAGTCTTCCCAGCTCATGGGAAACTGGCCGGAGGAAAGAGGATGAGCCGGCTCCTCTTCTACCTCGACCAGGGTGCTCGCGAAGCTCCGCCAGTCTTCCGATGATAGGTCGAGCGGCGGCAGTAGCCCCTCTTCCGTGTTGAAGATCGGAAAGTCCATTTGCATCGGTGAAGTCGGTGAGGGCGCCAGTGGAGCTGGTGGAAGTGCCTTGTCTGTCGTGATAGGCGGTGGCACGTACCTCTGCTGCGGAGCCGGCTGCATGGGAAAGCTTTGATAGGCGTTCATCATAGATTGTTGGCTAGGAACCGTTGGCATGGCCAAATTTAAATTCGATACTTGGGCTGAAACGGTATTGTGGGGGTAGTCACCAGAAGGTGTTCGTCTACTGTGCCGGCCTACCCCGGGTAACGCGGATGTGGATGCGGAGCGCCGTGGAGCTGAGGGGTTCCTGGGTATGACAGATATGTGTTTGGACGGATTGGTTGGGGACGTCGGACCTAAAGACGACTGGGGCGAGCCTTGAGTAACAGACCCTGACCTCGGCCGGAAGACGACGTGAACGCAGGTATAAGCCATCTCGACGATATTCTCGGCGGATTCCTTGGTCCCGTCGAAAAACTCGAGAAGATCTTGTAGCTGCGGGGGATTCTCGTTCTCTACGTATCCCTGGGCCCGTCCCGTCGATTCGGGACTCCAGCTGAACATGGGTTGATGACCATTGAACTCGTTCTGCTTTCTCGCAATCAATAACTTCCACGCCTCATGGATCAGGTGCTGATGCAAAAGACCATAGATAACGTTCGAATGCAGCCAATCCGCCTTCGTGCTCCCGGTCTCAAAATGTGCGGCGACATGGTCGATGTGTTTCTCGAATTTGCCATGCATCGCAGCGCAAAATCCGCATCCCCACGCCCTCCTCTTTCTCAGATGCTTGACGACGGTGTCTGCATGGGGACACGTCTTGCAACCGTGCGCTGACTTGTGGTGCTGATTGAACGTGTTAGGTCCCCAGAAGCTCTGATTGCAATTAGGGCAGGGATATTTGCGCGATCGCTCGTGGAATTCCTCCTCATGTCGCTTCCAATCGAATTTCCTTTTGAACGTCTTATCGCAGGATGTGCACCAAAACTTCGCATCTGTCGCTGGGGCTGTCGTCGACGATATTGAGCTGCGTGCGGATGCTGAAGAGAAAACGCTGTCACGACTCGAACAGCTAGATCGGGATGATGAGATGGAAGATCGTTGTCTGTGGGGTTGACCGAAGGAATTGACGTCTCTGTAGCTGAAATTAGGCAATGAGGCTGCAATTGTGAGTCAATTAGTGAAGAATTCGCGAAATGTTGGTGGTAATCTCGTACCATCGGTTACCATTGCATTTTGCGGCTGCTGCGATTGTTGTTGTTGATGTTGTTGTTGCTGCTGCTGTTGCGGTTGCTCTTCTAATAACGCGAGTAAAGCGTCACGGCTGAGACCGGATTGCTTGAGAGCCTCGAGATGCTCCCGCGCCTGCGCTAATACCCTCGATGGATGATCCATTGAATTGTTTTAAATCACAATTGGCAATTTTTGGTGTCTTGAACGAGTGTTGAAAGGCTACGATAGGGGTGGTATTGCGAAGGAATAAGCGATCAAAAGCTGAATCGAAAGGGAAAAAAAATAAGGATAGTTACGAAGGACAACAGGACTGGAGATTTACGTTGGGCAGCCTGAAGGTCGCACCCGCGTGCATTCGGCTACCTTTTCTGTGATATATTACCCCCCAAACGCAAGTAACCCCCGTATGCTCCGTCATACTTAGGGTCGCGGTCCCCAGCATCACCCCATGCTGATTGCTTATTGGGGAGGAGGCCTACAAGCATCGTTCGCTAGTCGAATGAGCCTTGCTAACCTTGCTAACTCCCTAGGCCATCTGGCAGAGCGTATGTAGCACTAGAGAAAGTGACTGGAGGCCATTCGATGGTCGGCTTAACCTGAAACGAGTCGATGCCAGCCCGCCTCCTCATTGTTTCGAAACACGCGCGAAGGTGGGATGAAGCCGCCAATCGGAGGCAGAATTGGGAGCGACGACAAACGAAAGACCAGGACTGGATCAAGCCGGATCAACCGTGGACCCATTGACGATCCATGATCAGCCTAGGGCTTTTACCCTTGGCGAAGGACCATGCAGAAAATCTGTTTCAAGATTACCGGGTTACATGTATGTCTCTGTGATTGGACCATAGTTTAGTCCGTTCCCCGCCGTGACCCGAATCTGTCACGATGTGTTTTTCTCAAGAAGCATCCGCCTTAGGGATCATCAGATTGGTTTTCCCGATCGACGTTTTTCCGTAAAATCCCATCTTTTCGAATTGTTCGAGGGGATCTTTTGTTCGAAGATTGAGCGAAGATTTCTTAGATACGTAGATACGGCGATTCATAGTTCCATGGACCATGGTAGAGGAATGACGCCAGTGGCTACATGATAGATCCTCCGTCGATCACAAACAATACCCCGGTCGCTCTTAAGCTAACCTATTTGTTTATTACGCGGAATCACTTGGCGACTTCGTCAATCGGATTCGGTGCGTTTGAACACGTCTTCGGCAGTAGCCCGCCACGTGTAGTGGAGGCTTGAAATTTATGGCAATATAAACCATAAACTATTATTGGTAACATTTCGTTTGATCTTGAATCAATCTAATGGAGCTATTCTTGGAAAGATTCGTTTCCCGTTGTTTGACGGACTTGCTTACTAGGAGGAATGTAAAAGTGGCTGTTTGTTAATAGCGCAAATAGGACGATGCATTTAAAGGTGAAATGAGTGCTTATGTAATATCGGATTAAGGTAGGGCTCTTGAATCACGTGATCCAGATACCCCTATTATCCCGCCCCTTTATGGCCTATGTGCACGAGGCCGGGGTTAATAATAGGTGAAATTGAGACAAGGAGAATAGTATATAAAGGGAAATGAGCTTGAAAGAAATAGGTAAAAGGGAAAATCGAATGCTATGTGGTGGCGGCGCCGACCGAGAATTTCACTTGGTCATTGGCTAAGCTAAGATAGGGAGGTATCAAGATTCAATGTAAGCTTGAGATTGAAAAGCCAACAATATTTTCATATTTCGTAACTCCAGCCATTTTATTGAAACCTAGGACTTTGGAACAATCACCACCTATCCCCGGACTGAAAATAACTATAGTATTCGCGAGGAAGAACCTAGATAGACTAAATAACTAGCGTAAAAGCCGAACAACCCCAAGGAAATCCTCAGACTCCCATTTGAACAGAATAGCAAAAATGCCGCAGATGTTGCTTATTGCTTATCCCTTAGAAATACGATCTGCAAATGCCCGCGTAGGTATATGAGTAGGTACTACGTACCCGGGTGGGTATGTACTACTCAATCAAAATGTATTCTCCAAAGCTCCCTCTCGCACCCCGCCGTGAAATCGCTTCGCGTATGCATAGCCAGAACGTTGTCGCTCACTAGCAAATCGCCCTTCTCCCAAGAATGGTAGTACGCAACGCGACGATCGTGCAGCAGGCTCGTTAGCGTATCGCACACGCTCGTACTATCCACACCATGCATACTCGCATTATCAATGGTTATGTGTGTGGCATCGAATCGCGTCTTAGACTGGGGCCATGGCTCGTGGAAACGTAGGCAGGGACGATTTGTGGCGGGGTGATCGACGACTAAGGGTAGGCCGTGAAGGGTTGTGGAGTTGAAGGAAGATGTAGACACGGCCCAAGTCAGGGGGCGGAGAGAAGAGAGGGAAAGGTGGGAGGGGAGGTATTTGAATAGTAGTGTTGATGATGAGAATAGGGTAAAGCCGGTGTTTTTCGGAGACTCCGTGACGGCGGTGAAAAATTGGAATCTGATAAAGCTTTTAGTAGTGATCATGGTAACGGAGGCAGGGAATGACTTACAGTGGTGGCGTAGACACCAATTCTTCGCTTCCATCATCCCTCACCCTCTTTTCCGTTTTGAACAGGCCGTCGTAGTGGAACGGCATCCACTCCGCCGAAAGTACATTGTTCAACCCACGCGCGTCCATGCCGCGGTCCTTGACTTCCAGGACGAGGCCGAACTTCCACGGCAACGGTGTTCCAAATTCCTTAGCTTTATCAACGAATAAATCGCGATTCCTTGTCTTTGAGAAGCCTCTTAACACGACGGGCGAGTTTACCTGTGACAGGGCGCGAACTTTGGCAGCGTCTACATCGTGTATGGATAGGGTGCCTCGACCTGAGGCAGGGCGAATTATAAGGCCAGCAGGGTATTGCGGCTCGCAGGTGATGCCCCCTTTTTCGGTCGCCCATGATAGCAAATCACTCTTCTCCCGGAAGTAGCTTGGTCTGTCGTCCTCGTAGATGAGCTCGAGCGAATCGTCAGCTTCGAATTCAGACCGATGGCCGGTAGTTGTAGTGCCATCAAGTCGGAATGCGATGCTGCAGTGCCAAGGAGTTGTGAACGGGGTAGCGGTTGGCAGTAAGTTGACAGAGAGTTTGTTTTCGCCTGTAGATGCGTGAATCGATAGCCTGAGCCTGTCGGGAAACATTTCTCGGACAGCTCGAGCGAATGCCTGTATTGCTATGGTTAGCTAATGTCACTCTTCCATAACGATGCGCAGAGGTCAAGATAGAACTCACATCACCTCTCATAAGCATCTGCTTAGCGATATACTCAACCCCTCTCTTGTATTTTGATTTACTCCGCCCGTCGCCTATCGGATATACATTTTGAAGGTCGGTCTCGAGGAATTTGATGTAGCCCCTATACGTTAGACATGTGTCTTCATCTTCGGAAATCCTGAGCGAGACATTAAAGTCAGGTTTGCTGAATTGTTTCAGCAGGGCATGGCGAAAATTAGTGGCATTGGCGACATCTAAAGGATCACCAAGGTTAGTATGGGTCCAGATATGAAATCGACTTTAGTAATATCTAATAAGAAAAATGGTCTTACTGGGCTCGAAACTTGTGGGATTTTTACTTACATCGGATCTCATCTAGCTCATTGGGTACATCAATGTGAACTATGTCCTTGAGCCGGCAGAATTCGATATGTCGAAAGTCCTTTTTCGCCCTTAGCGCCCTAAGAGCTTCACCATATGCCCAAACATCTTTGTCCGGAACACCTAGAAGGTCTTCGTCGAGTTAATAATGCGATATGGAATAGATTAGGGAGTATAGTACCATTATATACAAGCCCATCCGAGACGATCATCAACCTTGCTCCAGGAGCGTATACATCCCCTATAGCAGCACATAATCCGTTCAGATGTGCAAGAGCGAACTCCTCTGCTTTGTCGGGGAGGCAGCCAAGGACCTTTGTGCGTGTATTCGGCGATTTGAAAGGGAATGCGGGAAGGCACATGAGAATGGCCTCATTAGCCGAGACCTTGGAGTAAATCTGGGATAGAAAGTTGATCCCATCGTTGGTTTTCGATAGTAATGCATCTTTCGAGAGCTTATATCGTGAGATGATGCTTAGGATGCGTGATGCGGCTTCGAGACGAGAGGGTTCTAGCTTCCCCAGCTCCTCAGCCAGGGCTGTCGGTAGTGCCAAGCTATCGGCAGAATCAGAGCTCAAGACGGACGGCATATCGAACGTAGGACCCAACAGTATGGTGGTAATCATAAGATATGGTTGAACTTATAAACCAGAGTACGACTTTGCAGGACAATGCGGACCCTTTGCATGATACATATGATACCTAGAGGCTAGATTTGGGTGACCTCAACCAGTATCAGTGGCGATACCCCGTGGTCTTTATTCATCTAATGCATTTGTTAGAGAAAAAGCCGACTTGGCAAGGCCGCAACGTTGCAAATTAACTAACCAAGCTTTATAACAAGCCAATGGGTGCAGTAAACGCATAGTAGGTCTTCTCCGGCACCACGGCTAAAGCCCTCAGGAACTCAAAATACTCTGATCCGATATAGCGTGACCGACGTGGTGTTTTTGCGTTATTCAGAGATTCCCACGCTATCTCGTAAAATTTAATGGCCTATAAATCCAGATTATGCTTCGTGAAATTTTCTGTATGGCCGAGCCCATCTTCCTCTTTCCTAAAGGGGCAGTCTAGCAACACTAAGACTGGGGTGCGGGATAGCTCCACAGCTCCGTCTCGTACTGGCTCCGCAGCGCTATATAAACCTGCCGCAAATGGGGCGGTCATACCGAGTACCCCGGTCGCGAGAAACAGTTCTGACCTTGATATATGAGGGTCCTAATGCGAAAAGCCCCGTCGGTGAGGCCCGGATTGTCTTAACCCGCGATGTCGTCAAAGCAATAACCTAGTATACCTCGGACGATTGAAAATACAACTATGACACCGTAACATCGGACAATCTCGATAAGACCATATTGTCGTTAATACTTATTGTGTTGATCAGATGCTGACACCATAACGGAATCTTGAAGGCTTGGCAGAAGCGACTCTCGGTGAAGATTTCAAATAGATTTATAATCAAGATTCGACAAAGAACTTTCAGCCATTGCCTCATTTAGTCTGAAGACTTCCTTACAACCGGAGCAGCCTTTGTGAAGACGTCGGCACACTTGTCCCACCCCAACCATGGCCCAAAAGGATCAGGACTCCGAATTTGAGGAGCAGGTTGATTTATCGATTATTGGAGGTTGGCTAGCAATCTTGTCATTATGCACGAAATGGGATGCTGACGTTTAGATAAGGCGGTCCCACAGGGCTTCTCACAGGGCTTCTGGCGAGCCGCTTAGGCCTTTCCGTAAGGATCATAGGTGCGTCGCTAGGCTTCTGTGATGGAACCCAAGTTCTAACGGGGTTCTAGATGCAAAGCCTGGGCCATTGGAAGTAGGCCGAGCAGATGCTTTGAACGCACGCACACAGCAGTACCTCGAGGTCGTCGGGATTCTCGATGAATTGCTTCCACTAGGAATCAAATGCAATAGTAGGTAAGCACTTCTTAGTATTGAGGACCACCCGTAACTCACCAGTTTAGCTAGTTCAACATTCTCAGAGGGCGACTTTAAGTCTCGTCAGAGTCATTGGTGGACTTCACTCGAACACTGTTTCCGTCCCAACTTTTTGATGGTAGGTCAATCAGTCGTCGAGCAAGTGCTCAAAGATAATCTAGATGTACCTGTCCACTATGAAGAGAAAGTCATCAGTATATCCGAAACGGAAGGCGGTGTTACGCTTAGAACAAATCGTGGCCGGAAGGTCTTGAGCAAATATGCTATCGCAGCCGATGGAGCCCGTTCCACCGTTCGACAGGTGTTGAATATTAGTTTCACCGGAACAAAGCCTGAGATGGTGTGGGCAGTTCTTGACACATTCATCGACACCGATTTCCCTGTATGCTCGGAGATTATTACATTCCAACTAAGGGGGCAATCACGGATATCGTGGATCCCTAGAGAACGTGGGATGGCAAGATTCTACGTGCTTCTCGAAGGAGAAATCACCCAGAAAAAAGCCGAGGACTCTATCCGAGAACATATGGCACCTCATAGAATTGACTTCGTTCGAACAGAGTGGTTCAGTACCTTCGAAGGTGAGCATGTCTTGTTATGCCCTGTACACCAAATGAATGGAGATCTGACTAGACATATCGATGTTTAGTAAAGGAACGAATCGCGTCTACATTTATCTCGAAGCAAGGAAGCGGCCGTATAATCCTAGCAGGTGATGCGGCCCACGTTCATTCCGTAAACGGGGGGCAAGGCTTAAACACTGGGATCTCTGATGCATTTGCGCTCAGTTGGCGTGTTGTCGCTGCAGTCAAGGATGAGGGGCTGACACCTGGGGCTGCTACTAAGTTGATCCGAAGTTACGATACTGAACGCCGGGCCGTAGCACAGGAAGTCATTGACGTCGCGGCAACTCTCGTCAGAGACACGGTACATACTGCAAAGCAATACGTTTCGACCATCGAGAAGAATGCCGGGTATATAACAGGTAAAGAAATCTCTCCCCGAGGATTGCGCTAGTAGGATAGACTAACAGTAGGATAGGAATGGGAGTCTCCTACGATGGAGTAGGATCTGAATTAATCGTGGAATCCGAACGAGGTATTTGGAAAGCAGGAAAGCGGTGTCCGGATATTTGGCTTACCCCTATCGGGAGCAACTCGGCAACTCGATTGTATTCCGTAATTTCGTACGGAAAATATTTGGTATTTTTCCTTGGAGAATCAGACGTTCAAGCATTGTTCGGAAATATCTGCACCCATTTTATTCTCCGTCCCAGCGATGCGGCTCAGCCGGGAACCAACGGTTATAACAAGGGATCGAATAACCAAGCAGGGGTTTTCTCGTCAGATGTTGTCGCTCCCGAAGACAACTTCGTCGTTGTAGTAAGACCCGACATGTACATTGGCTACGTTGGAGAAGGAGACGGTTGGAAAGGGTATCTAGAGCAGTTCTATGTAAAATAGAAGAATTAGATTGTGTGTTGTAGATATTAATCTTTAAAGGAGAGAGATTAAAAAGTGAGGATCTGAATCAATTAATTCGTTTGGGGTGCACCAAGCAGTCTTATCTTATCTACCATGTGCTGATAACGATAACATCTACTACCCAAAGTGGCCTAAGCGCGTCATTTCAGCTGAGCCTCGGCTCGGCAGTGGCAGGAGCGTGAGGCATGACGCGCGAAATGGACAGGACGAGACCCGATAATTTCCCATTTCGTGGACAGCTCATCTTCGTTACTTCCACTTTTCCCAGAATCAATCGAATCAATTGCGTAGCTTCGAATCGCACATTCCTCATTCCTTCCTTTTTTCTTCCTTCTCCCATCATATTCTTCGTTTTTTTCTAGTGTCGCTGTAGTTTTTAATTCGATTTAATTTATTCCTTAATACCAAATACAACCAATCCACCATCCGCCCTCCATCCACAATGTCGATACCCGCAGATCACCCCAGAGGTAGCGCATCGCGTCCGCCCAGTAAACCACAATCGAAGAGCCCCGTTCGGAGTGTGTTATCTCTACCGCCTCAATGGTTGAATATGTATGGCGATTTCATCACAAAAAACGCCCATCAAGTATCACAAATTGAGAGTGCCTTGCGGTCTTTAACGTATATTATTCCTGGTCGATTTCGCGATGCTGAGATTGCTTCGGAAACTCTGCATTCTGGCGTCCAACTCCTATCCCTTTATCACGATGCAGTTCTTCGAGGCGCCATTACCAAGATACCTGGACTCTCTCCAAAAATACCGAGCCCCCACACACGGTACACCCGATTCTGGACAGCTAAGAGCAGATTATACCGGAGAATAGCACTATTGTTACAGATAGTGCAATATACAGAGCTATTATGGGAAATGGCAGCTAAACGCAAAGGGGAGAGAATACGATGGCGCGTGGTTATCGTCATAGAGGTTATAAAGGCCGTCTGCCGGTTATTATTGATGAGGGTTACCAACTCAAGGCCCCTCGTCACCCCAGCTCTACCCGAACGAGATCCAATTCCACCAGATGTCGATTCGAGCGACGAGGATACTTTGAAGGAGCTAATGGGTGAGGATACGACAGAGACGAGCGAGTCTGCTAAGGCTGTCTACGAGCAAGAATGGACAATGCCACGAACTGGCTCTAGTCTCCCCAGTCTACCAAACCCTGGCGATATTGGCTCATATTTGATGGGTCGAGTCCTAACGGCCGATGACATCAAGCCCGCAGCGAAACTTCTCAACACACTATCCCGCCCCGGTCAGACTGCTGAGATACTACACATCCTCGCCCCCTTGGCATACGCCATTGCATTATCGAGGAGCAAGAACAAGAAGTCGTGGACGCCATGGCTAATTGGCATCAGTATGGAGTACGCAGCACGCCAGTTGCGCGAGAGAGGTTTACGCAGCACTGCTCTAGAGAACGAGGAGTGGGGTAAGAGATATTGGGCAGCCGGCTGGTGGACTATGAGAGGTGCTTTCTACGAAAACTTTACGAGGAATGTTATCGGTGGAGTACGTCGTCGCGTGCCTAGTATTGTCTCTGGTATATTGGAGGACTACGAATATCTTTGGGAGAACTACTATTTCAGCACCAGTGCTTGATGGATCTACAATGAGAACCTAACAAGTTTATGGATCTCTGCCGAGGCGAGCAGAGTTGTATCATAAGGTCCCCGGGGAATCTCCAGGACCACAGTTGGGTTCATGAGGAGGATAATACGGCAGTCCTGCCAACCCCCCCTTTTCTGACCGCCAACTCACTCCTGCACCCGGCGCCCCATTTCCTAACTATGATGATACCCGACGAATACACCGACTAATCAATCACGTTCAATGTGGAGTTTACCCAAAGCTGGTACAGGTCACGTGGAATAGAACAGAGTCTTGAATACGAATACACTTTTCAAGAGCATGCATGAGCTTCTGATCTGAGAAATAAACATGTTTAAAATAATCTGGCACTAGGACGGCTGTTGGATGGCGTGGAGTATGAATTATTAGCTTTCCGAGTAGAAAATTTCGGCAGCCATGTGAGGATGGAATAGTGCAGAGAATTGGAATTATGATTCTAGGCTTATGGCGACTAGGAGAAGAGCACCCAAACATCAAAATATACCTTTACTTCAGGGCGGACATGAGTATAACCAGTACTAATCATTATGATTTCCACGAATTACACAAGCAACTTATATACTGGAAAACCGAGATAATTCATGAAGTTGCACCTCCGAATAAGAGTGTCGTCATTCGACAGCTAATTCAAGTATGCAGAGTAGTGACTGAATCACCCGTTTTCGAAGGCACGTCAACAAGCAGAACTTAGTGGTTCTCTACCATATCGAAATACACAAACTAATTCTGGATATTTGAACTCGCTGGCGCTATACTCTGTTCTTACCATTGATCCAGCAGGGATACACTCGTCCAAAAGAGCCATCTGTAGTGAGACCATGTCGACGCCGCTTTTCATAACGAATGACTGACCACATCGTATCTTACCGCGAGAGCTTCTCAGCCAGATCGATGTGTTCTGCCTATATCGCCTAGTTCGCATGTCTCCAAAGCCACAAGTCGAATTCCGTCGTGCTCAGAGAAGACGGAGAAAACTTGTCGGAGCCCTTCCATCTCTTGGAGTAGCCCCCAAAGTTACTATGGGACGTTGGATCCTCCGCCAGACACTTCATCCGCTTTGTCAGAGGACTATCATCCCCTTCGCAGATCACCCTAACTTCATACGCCTTTTCCGCAAATGCGGAGGCGCGAACTCGATCGCTATGTGCAACGCATATCTGGAAGGCGTCGTAGTAGACTCGGGCTTTAAGCGGGGTGGTCGTATCGCCATACTCTTCCTCGAGTACCCGAGCGAGAGATTGGCAATCTGCTAGGCTCAAGTTAGGACTGCTCATCATGCGCAAAGCGTCGCCGATAGCTTCGTCAAGACGCTGGATTTCGAGACGCCGACAGTCGCTTGCTTCCAGCTCTTGTTTGGGTAGAGAGCAGACGGTGCAGTCGCAATCAATTCCGAAGCTGTCCCGTAGCTTGGCTTGCCGGACATCAGAAGGGCCGGCATTACTATAGTCAATAGTAATCTCTTCTCCTGCGCTGATGGGCCTGACCGCGTGGATTGTTTCGATCTCGTCATCCTCGTTCCAATTGTTACAGGCATTCGGGAGGCAGCTATGATTAATAAGGCATATGGTAGGATAAACTGCGCCGACAGTTGAACCCGATCCACATGGTAAACAGTTGGTCCTAGCGATTCCGGTAAATGGGCGCCTCCCAGGGAAGTTGTTATGCAAGGAAAGATATTGTCGCTGCTGTTCCTTCGGCAAAGCTTTGATCTTCGCTGCTATGATTTCTTCGATCTTCAGTTGTGGCATACTGTCGATAGTGAACAGGGGCTTCTCGGAAACAATGCGTGTGCCCCTGGCGATGTCACTAGTAGCCACAAGACCTCTACCTTTGCCAGGTATTTGCCGAACTTCGAAGAGCGTGAGTTGTAGGTTTGCTAGGGCTTGATCGACTGTTTCGATCGTGGTAGGGGCGGGTTGAGGCTCAGTTTCGACCTCATCAGACTATCGGGTTTAGACTCAAAGTTGCACTCAAACCCTGGGAATGAACAAACCTCTTGATAAGTTTTCATGGAGGCATAGACCTCATTCCAGTCATAGTGACCCCATTGATCTGCAGCCTCGTTCCAATACTGAACGCGAGACCCCCAAAAAATCTTCGCGATTCTAGTGACCATGTCTATATACTTAGAGACGCCAGTGCTTTCCGCGATTCTTCCAGATACCTTTGAGCTGAAACGTAGGAACTTATGGCCCTGAAAGGGCAGAGTTGGGTGTTCGCCGGCATTGAACTCGATGCAGTGGGGTTTGATCTCTACCTGAGGATCGTCCTTGTAGTAATCGCGAATGGAATTAATAAAACTTTCCCATGCTTGTTGGTCCTTTTTTTCTTTCGATAGGCGCGGTACCATATCGAAGCCCGCGTCGATTCCCATCTTGATGATTTTATCTTTTTAAGATATCGGAACGATTAAAATACGGTTATGCTCATGCAAGGAGATCCAGAAAATACTTCGATGATCAAGCCATCCGTTTGTTTATGTCCCAGCGGATGGCGTAGGCATTTTCGGGTAGCTGCCGCTCAGGGGCTGGAGCTTGGGCCGCTCTACATCTGCCGTGTAACATGCCTATTGGTCTCTTGAAATGAACGAGATCTTCAACGATTTCTATGAACAGATTATTCAACGAGCTCAAATATTATTCGACCTAGGTAGGTAGGTACTGGGTAGGTAGTAGTTATAAAGATAGGTGGGTATCTAAGAGGTAGATGGGTAATAAGATATAAAAGCACGCGAGTGCTACTCGATAGAAATACATAAATGTGAGTCACTAGATCCACTACATATTTAGCGGATTAAGACAGTGATCTTCAGAGGGGTAATGCGCCATCCAGCTGGAACCAACCGGAGTAAGACTTTCGTGGGCTCCGGCGGGTCCCAGGGGGCTGTTACCAGTGTGGTCAAGTACTGATTTTGGTGGTGTTGTAGCTATCGGGCTCGATTTGCAGCCCGCCCCAAGACAGCCTCGAGAACGAAACTCCAGGTACCAAATCGCTAGAGCTATCCAGGACCTGTGGGTAAGAAACATCTGATAGTGAATATACCCTCACCATCAATACCTCAGAACCTTCGATAATACGACTGATAATACGACCGATGCCCAATGCTAGTAGTCACTACAACACGAATGACAGAATTCGGTGTGGACAGACGATGCTTTCTGGTTTCTTTAACTGAAAAGGCACAAGCACTGAAGCCGGTTCCTTAACTCGAGAGGAGATTACGGAGAAAGGGAAAAGGAGTGAAGTGGAAGGACAGTAGGAATTGACCGAAGAAGTCCCCTAATGTTAGCTCAAGGCCGCTTTCGGGGTTGAATTCCACACCAAGTGCTTATTTAGTTGCAGTTGGCCAACTGTGGATTGAAATTCAGCATAGCCTTGGTGTAGGTTAGAAGGGCGCTGTCTACTATGGCGGCCTCATGCTTAGATGTCGCTATCGTCTCTGGAACCATGCCCCCGCAGGTGAGCTGGGTGCGCTGGGGATATCTGACAGGTCGCCGGAGAAGATGCGATTTCAAACTACCTAGGTACTTAGTAGGTAGGTACCTGCTAAGTACCTACCTACCTTTCTTCATATGACCTCAGTGGCAACCAAGGATTATACCATGGTTAACGTTGTTGATTGGACACTAAGGCGCACTAGTTTTTTCACGTATATTCAGTGACTTAGATCTGAAAAGCACGACGTGCATATGCGACGATGCTAGGGCGCGGATAGTCTGTCACCGGAGTGAGGCAGAATATAATGTAGTGCGACAGTCGATATTTTCCCTCCTTTTTCATTCTTACTGAGTACCTAGTACCTACCTAGGTATCTAGGTACCTATCTAGTAAGGTACTAATACACGCCAGAGACTAACAGTTACGCCACCACGCCCTCGGGAACCTAGGTACACTCTCAAAGGAGTGATGGTTCTGTACACTGCTATTTCGAGTCCTCTATGGCCTGGAGCTGTACCCAGAGCCGTATACCTTCAAGCCTTTCAGGTATACACAGCTAGCCTTTTCTACCACAAGCCCTAAGTATATGGCACCTAAGCACAGCAGGCATGCGTGTCCCGGATGATTCTTCGCATCACCTATGCTACGGCTCACTCTGGCATACATCATCCTTAAGTACGATTTCGAAATTCAAGCAGGGAGACTCGAGAACAAATTATTACCTAGGTACAAGACGCAACAGAACCTCCCGGAGCAGAATAGGTTGTAGGATCAAAGCCGTTATATACATTCGGTATGTAAATGTTCTTATCCTGAGCATTATATGCCCCGGGCAAGGAAATTGTTGGCGAGCACTTTCCTCCGCTTCCAGTAATTTTCAGCTGTATACAGCCTATGTAGAACTGAGCGCCACCTACTGTCTGGGCTCCATGAAGTGCTAGCATTTCCGATCGCAACTAAAACTGTAAGTGACAATCATTGAAAACTAAAAATAAGGGGGTGGATATCAGATAATATCTTACCAGATAGTCGCCACTCTTGAGTTTACTAGGCAAAGTAAAAGTGTAGTTGCCGCCGTTGTTCTGGACGACTTCATTTGCCCAGTGTCCATCTACATAATCGCGTTCATCAATCTTGAACCATCCACTTCCGACTCCTGACGTTTTTGAAGCGTCATCGACAGGACCGTACAAGAAATGAGTAATAGGGCCAGGGTGACCCGAAGGATCCCAGCCAACCGTAATCTTGTCACCTGCACGCGCAGGAACAGTTTGGACCCCTGAGGGTACTTTATCGCCTCCGACATTGCACACAATATCATTACTCTTGACGTCGGTCTATCATATAGTAAGTTGCAACGTCCTCGTGGGAGCCCCCCCAGATATCGTAACGAAGGATTTCACGTACCACTGGGTTATTACTAGGAGGACGGCGTATGCCAATTTCGTAGCCAGGAGAGGCGCCATTTACCCAGAACTGATGGAGATTTTGATGAGCTGAAACAGCTATAGCAAGAGACGCGACGATAATTGATTTGAGCATCTTGATACGATTTAATGTAGGCCCAAGGAATACCTATAGAGATGGGGAGGGGAAGGGAGAAGGGATGAAGTTATGGATGAGGTTCGTTCCATGAACTGAACAACACAATAGCTTTTAAACATACCCGTCTACTTTAAGATTGAGTGAGTAGTAGGTTAACATATCTATTTAGGCTCAATGTATAGATGCAAGAAACATTGCATCGGGGCATTAGCCCAGTTCTAAGCTGTGATGTAACTAAATTCGGGCTAAAATGTGTCGCTAGAAATGGATTGGCGATAAACACGACGTCCATACCGAATTTGATCAGACGGCGCTCATAGGACCGCAGCGCTGGTATCATACCGCTCTTATGCCTACCTTTGTGTGCATCTGTGAAAGCTCTTGATGGTTGAAGTGATCTACGTGAGTGCCCGGCATAGTTATAGGAGAATCATCGTATTGTAAGTCACAATCGCTATATTACTGGACAGTCAACTTCCTGTGTACCATAGACGCAGAGTGCATCCAAGAACTCGGATAGATCATAAGCTCGAAGCTCAGATTCATCTGATAGACGTCTAAGTTGACTAGGCCTCCTAAATGTGCAAAGTACCTGCCGTTTGAGTAGGTAGCTTTGCCTCGGTCCCCACTGCCCATTAAAATGTTCGCAAGGGTGGTCTCTCTGGATGATACAAGGGGGTATCTCCCTCTCCACGTTACGGGCGACGATATGCACGCGGCGCGCCTCTTCTCGTAGCTCATTATCCAAATATTAATCCCAACCCTAACCCTAACCCCAACTCCAACCCTGAGTCGGTATAAACCTAGTACCTTCCTCGCATAGTCAGAGGACACCAAGACACCTTACAAATATTAGGCATCAGTTAGCTCCCGACTATAATATCGTTCTTTCGTAGTTGTATAATCATATGATGTTTCGTACCTATCGACGCGTCTCGATCTCAAAAAGGGGAGGACTCCCTGCGTTTGGGATAGCCTCGATTACAGGTCCAGAATATACCTTCCTTGCCCATACAGCGTAATATAGCATACTGAACAGGATGACGGTGCCAAACACTAACACGGCATAATTCATGTTTTGTGGTGTTACTTCCAACGACGGCGGCCAGAAGCTGAAAAAGAAGATGAACACTAGATAAATGCAACTGAAAATATTATTCGCGATCCCAAATATTCCGTGAAGACGCCAAGGCCCCCAGGTTAATTTGGAGCCGACGGTGTTAGTCAGTCCGTCGTCGTCATTCGATACACGGATACCCCTGGTAACCCGCCTATAAAGTAATAGGGAGGCTGCAATGAGGTACGACCCAAATAAACCGGCGGTTGAAATCGAGATCACGCCGTTGAATGCAGTGGAGTCTCCGATATTCACGAGGGAAAGGATAACCGCAATGACAGCAGTTGTAATGACGGAATAGATAGGGATGCTTGTGCGCGGGCTGACTTTTTTCAAGACTCTCCAACCTGGGAGCCCGCGATCACGAGCAAAAGCGAAGTAGACTCGAGACGTGGATGCAAGGCATCCAGTCGTAGCGCTAAACGCCATGACTACCACTATCGAAGACATTACTGCTGCTCCGGCGGTCGAGCCCGTAGCGCTTTTGAAGATCGACATAAAAGGGTAGTGGGGATTTTCGGCTAGCGCTTGATCGATATCCCCAATGCAGTACAACGTCGCGATCAGCATGCCGAATCCTAGTGTCCCATTTACTAAGAGACCTGTCAAGAGGGATCTGGGTACTACGACAGCCGCGTTTCGGATTTCCTCGGACATCTACTGGGGCGTTAGTTGATCACAGACACTGGGGAAGAGTTAGCCTTACGTGGATTGCAGCATCCCCACCTAGGAATGCGAATACGTTCCCGAGGACTCCGATGCAAAAAGATAGTCCTTGCGTCTGCCAGCCACCGGAGTTCAAGAACGTGTCAAACACGGACACTGAATCCGAATGCTCGCTCAATAATGCTAGCGGGAATATTACGGCAAAAAACCCGAGAAGGTGGATGACAAGGAAGAGACCTTCGAACTTTGCGAGGAGAGAACCAACCGCGGTATTGATCCCGTAGCTGAGCAAGACGACACCCCAGAATAAGAGAGTGCCGTGCCAGTTTTGCATGTTGTCCGCGTAGTCTGGGTGCGTTAAGAGGATGATGCCCTGGATCATAGTGCCGGTCACGTATCCACCAGATGCCACAAGCGATTGCCAGCCAGTTATTTCCAACCAACCCGTTATATATCCAAAGAACTTTCGAGATGATGGGGGCGCTAACATCGAGACCCAGTGATATTGGCCTCCGGAAGTTGGAGCCATCGAGACCATTTCGGAGAGGGTTGCAAATACGGAGAGCGTGCCAACCCAAACGATGAGAAAGCTGTATATGATACCGGACGGACCTCCACTGTTTTGTTTAGTGAGTTTATTCGCAATGCGGGATGTAGGTAGAGTATGGAATATTACTTTTGCAGTCCCGAGATGAACCCGCTGTCGATATGTTAGCTAAATCCCTATTTCTGTTATGAGGTAGAACATACATCAATGATCCTTCCCAAGTGATTAGTACCGTGCAGCTGAACCCAAGAATTGCCATAAACCCAAAGTTTCTCTTGAGAACGGGCTTCTTGCCCAGCCGTACCAAACCGAAATCATCATGATTAGATGGCCCGGAACTTGGTTGAACCAGCGTACTCGATTGCGCGCCCTCTTTCGATATTAAACCGAGGTCCATGGTCGCTGATATTCCCCCAATTAAGGTATTGTCGGATAAGGGAATCGCGGGCTTTCGCAGAGCCCAGCTTTAGGTGTCCATATGTGCCAAATTGCTATTCGTTCGACATCCCAAGCTCACCTACAACACCGAAGCAAGCGGAATGAGGTGTTTGTGTTTTTGGTTAATAGAAGAAAGACGTATCGAAAAGATGTTAGCTATCGTAGTAGAACGCCTCTCTCATTTCCGTCGATAGGTCCTATTCTTAGTCGCCTATCTAAGCCAAGGATTCAGGGTACGACCACAGTATATTAGCACGTTGTAGGGGTGCATGCATAGGTGTAAGGGAACCGTCGCAACGCAAAAATCCCACGCGGGAGAATGCGACGCAGGTAATATTACGGCGTCCGACGCCATGGCAGATTACTGGTTGCGATCCGCAATGCCCCGCCTCCCCATTTGCTGAGGGAGGGTTACAGTGAACTTTCCGCTAGGAAATGATGGCGTCGTTCCAGCCCTTTTGGGTACGACGTAGTCCCGTTGCATTGATGTTCGCGTTTCGAGCTCGTAAGGAAGGTTCCAAGGCCCATGTGGTTATGTATCATTGAAACGCGATGCCACGACATTCTATAGCATTTCATTGCATTTCAGCGCTGACTTGGCGGGACAGTATAGGCAACGCGTAACGAAGGCTGAGCGTGAGGTCGGATGATGGGGAGAAGGAAGAAAACGGTAAAAATTTACGTGTCTTGACGGTTAAGCCCACTTGATCGGCGGCTGGTTGTGCTGGAGAGACCACCTGCAGCTATTAAGGTGCTTAGGCTCGATTCCTTCAGGGCCTTTAGCGCTATCAGCGTCGCGCTAGCAGCGCTCCTGGTAGCGGGTGATAGAGCGGGTGAGCGGGTAGGTCGCTGGAACTACCGGCAGCGCAGTCCCGTAGTTAGCGTAGGTGTGTTGTATGGAAGATACCGAGAGAATGGTATACTAACTCCTATACTAACTCCGTTGCGGGTTATTATCTTAGACATATATCTATACTAGTTAGAGTAAGTTTATGTACACTAGTCTTCGTGTCCTCTAAAGTGGTGAAACATTTAGATGCAGGATGCAGGAAGCTCGTAGAAACTAGCTTGGACGAGGATACGGATCAATCACTCCCAGTGTTATACTCTCAAAAATTCGAAAATAATCAATATGGTATCATTATTAAGCGTAATCATTAATCATGCATCTGACCTATTGGTAGACCTATTTGAGGGTTGAGAACATCCAGCCGAGTTGCTGAAGTCAGTCAAATAGTATGCGCTTGATCCAGTCCGGTTATGAGATAACTCTTCCTGCGAACCGGCGACGTTTTCCACACGAACAATACCCGACTGCAGACTTTCCATAAATGGTTTCATAAAGGGTAAACAAGCCGTCAATATGCTCACGCAGATGACGACTTGATTTAAGATGATAGGGAGCCACTGGCCCTGGGTGACATTGGGATTCGAATACTCGTTGTAAAATATGACAAGCTGCGCAATTACAGCGGCGATTACCCTGGATTAGGATATCAATACCTGCTAAACTTGAATTGTTAAGTGACGGAGCCGAATGGGACTTACAAGACTCTGGCCAAGAATATAGAAAACACAAAGGCCTTTCTCGAATGTGATATATGCAGGTCCCATAGAATAAGGAGGTATAAAGCAATTATTACCGCTTCAGTTATGACGTTCAGCGCTGCGAGATAAGTCCACCAAGCTCGCTTCTCTTGTAAGTAAGCTGTTCAAAGTATCAGAGTTGCTAGAGGACATACCCGGTTTATACAGCGAGCGCTATCAAGATAATCCCACGGAGCGGGTAAATCGCATTGGAAAAGAGCGCTGAATATTCCGGAAACCACCCATACGCCAACCACTACACGGAGGCCCAATACCATGCGCAAATGAATATCATCCGGGGTTAGATACTCGATAAAAACAGTAATCGACCATTTGACCACCGCAAAGGTCAGAATTTGGAACGGGAAACTAGCATATTCGGCCTTGAAGTATGTTGTTAGTTCGTGACCGGACTGGGCGATTAAAACACCTCGAATACCTTAAGAAAGCCGCTTATCGCATCGCCGGTCAATGTGTTCATATCCTTCCCGATACCTTGGGACGCCGCCAGGGAGATCGCAATGCATTGGGCGAGGGACAAGGCCTGGCACAAAATTCAGCAGTGTTCGGTTAAGACGGCACAGATCGTGAATACAAACCAGAGCCAGAACCATTAACCAGTCATCCCCGCCAAACCTCCTGAGCATCGCATACTTGGTTCCTATACCGGCGCCGACACTAAAAACCGATACAACGAAGAGAAACCATATAATTATCTGGGCGGTCTGGCTCACGTCGGCGGCTCTTTGAACCATTTTTCTCGCTTCCGCGGAGCGGGAAGGAAGAAGTAGGAACAACGTCACAGAACCATCAGCGAGATAATAAAAGAACATGGGAAACGTTGAAGTTGACCATTGCTAGGGTAAACCCCCGTCTATTACGGATTTATCGCATCGGTGTTCATATTGATTCCTTTTTCAGCGTATGATCGCTCCCTGGTCTATCACACGCGACGGGATCCCTGTCATCTTGTTTGAATGAATCACCGTCTGGATGGCGCTGGCTAGGCTGCTGGGGTAGATTTTGGTGAACATACCTGCGGCGTAAGCCGTAATTACCGCAAAAGAAAAGCAATTTCCAGCACGTTCGGTTGTCCCACGCAGCGCATCTAGTACCTATTACCTAGTAGGGCTACAGGCCAAAGCAAGTTATTGGCCCTGCGTCGATAAGAAATGGGCTATAAATCATGGAGTGGCAGGTATATGCACCCTGCAAGAGCCCATTTCGTGTGGGACACAGCAGATCCGATAAGCTTGTGATTTTGGTACTCTTGACCAAAAGACCAACTGTGATTGGCCTTCGGACTAACTTTGTCAGCGAGAAGAAGCACCAGAAGCACCGTTTCATCACATCTCTCATTACGCCGCCCGGCCGACGAAGAGCAAGAATGTGTGTTACAAAAAAGAATCGAATACGACTAGGATTGGCTTGGCAGGCTTCTCAGAAATCGAGACTGATCTACGTAGATGCAGAAGGTGTAAAAACCGCAGTTAATAAGCAATGTCGTGGATATGTAGAATTGACAAGACAGCCCACAAGATCGTATCATGTACCCACCCATGCAAGCTCGGCGTCAGCTTTGAACTTGGCCGGCTTGCCGATCGTATTGTCAATTCGCACTGTGTAACGGAGTCGGTCCTTTGACTCAGGCATGTCTGGCTTGCTGACATGGCGCAATTTATTCTCAGTTTTTTCTATGGGCTGTCAACTTCAATTATGATTTCCTAGGGTTACAGCAATGGACTGAACCTGGAACCTGGATACATACAGTACATTGGGTCACTATATTGAAATAAATCTACAGCGAATAATAGCAACCCAGATGAGAAATATCCACCTACAAGACGAGCTGAAACTGCTGTCGTCTCCACCATCTTGAGTCATTCCCGCTTCTTATCCACTAAGTTGTCGCTAGCATCTCACATCTCTCGCGGGTGTTTTCCTTTAAACATGGGGTTGGAAGCTTAATTCGACCTCTGGGGATTTAATTCAGCAATATCAGCAAGTAGGAATTCCCCACGGGGTAATAAAGGGGCATTAAAGTTTAGATTCAAAATGCTTTGGTTGTATTATTGATTAGTCACGCTTGACATACCGTTCTGTTGTGCTACCAACCAACCCTAATTACTAATACCAATCCCTTAAACCTACTAGGTAGGTAAGAGGATGAATGGATTAGTGGAAGTTACCGGATACTCCAGTGGGAATAACCAACAAATCGTCCATTGAAGTAAATATTTAACCATACAGACAGATTTCCATATCTGCACACCTTTTTAGTCTCTCACAACTCCGGCCACCTCCGACCCTGTGCTCTTAATTACCAAGATGCCTTTAGAACTTCAAGAATTCGATCCGGAAACTGATTTTCCAGCGATCGCCAGATGTCTCTTTGAATCGTACGAAGATCCACCACAGAAATTCTTCCACGTATTCTTCCCAATACACGGAACGGGTGAGAAGGCTCGCGAAGAAGCCATTGAAGAAGCCGCTACTCGTCTGAAGTTATGGCATACTCATGACCCCTCGAGCCATTGGCAAAAAGTGGTCGATGCCGACACCGGCAAGATTGCGGGTGGTGCGCTCTGGAATATTCATAAGGAGAATCCGTTCGCGAACCCCGCCGCTGTACCGGTAACTTGGTTCCCCGATGACGGTTCGCGCCGGTTCGTCGAGAAGGCTCTCCAGAACCACGCAGGTCCTAGAAGTCGGGTTGCCCAGAAACCGCATGTCTGTGAGTAGCTCCGGCAGTCTCATTTTCACATGTTTACTAATGGCCAAGACCTGTTCATTATCTTCACGCACCCAGCCTACCGGCGCAAAGGTGTGGGCCAACAGTTCATGGACTGGGGTATGAAGAAAGCAGATGAATTGGAATATGACTTCTTCCTGGACTCAACCCCATATGGAAGACCTCTATACGAAGCAAATAACTTCGTTTATATTGAAGAGAACGTCAATATACCGAAAACCGACGCTCCGGATGAGAAATGGAAAGAAATGGAGGATAAAGTGGGACCATTTACTTTCTGGCTCATGCAGAGGCCCGTTGGTGGGAAGTAAGAAGGAAGAGCGAATTAAGTATGGCATAGCCCTCTAGGTGGCGACGCATATCTTATTTCAAAAAGAGAGTCATCTCGTTCACTGAAATTTCTTATCGCTGAGCTCACTACTACCTACCAATGCCTAATCGACTCCCCGATGAGCTGGTGGTCGAGAACAGATGATAGACCTCTCCAGAAGAAGCGGCTTTTCGATATAAATATCGTAGCTATAATACTTATGTTACTTGAGTAAATTACCTATACCTATCCTACCATCTTATGCTGAGCGAACGTCTAGATATCATATCAGCTTAACACCAGGCCATATAATGGCTATGTCCATCATAAGTCCGGTCGCGCCAGTATTCGCCAGCATGGTGAAATATTCATGCTGAGGTGATCTGGAATTGATGTTTAATATAAAAAATCGAACCACACAATGGGGATGACCTATGCGTTATGTACTGCCAGCCCGGTCCCAAAGCATTCACATCGTCAGAGGAAACCCTTAGGTGGGACATCAACACCTTCTGCCATCAACACATTGATCCGGCGTAAATCTCGTAATGAGGAACGTATTCGAGCGAGCATCCATCGGACCAATTAGGCAGGCATTGGACATCACATCAATACTCTCCACTGGGAGTGGGCGTCAATCTCGCCAATGGGAAAGTTTCCTTGTATAAACAGGATAATTCTGGGACATATCGAATATGAAATTTCCGTAGTTTTGCCATGTTTGTTCGTCATGTTGCTTGAGGCCCTTGGATTTTCAGGTACATTATGCACCTTTTCGAGGCTTGCAAGCATACCACGATATTCACGCTATCCTCCCGAAATCGGTTTCCGATGTCCATGCTTAGGCAGCTTCCTAGTTCTATTAATCAGGATCTTCTAAGCCAAGGAGGAAGTGGTACAGCACCGGTCCCCGGAAAGTGGCCAGTCGCCAAGCCTACCTACCAACACGTGAAATGGCATCGACGCTCTTCTACTATCCACTGCGGAAAATCCTCGCGAGAATCAGCAGCGCCTTTTTCGTTTAGCTCGTATGAGTAACTGAATAAGGATAGAATTGCAGTTAACGCCAACACGGGTCGTGCGTTCCGAAGGAACGACAATACCCCGACCAACCGAAGTGGAAGACCTGGGACAGGCTGATTGGTCGTCTGGGTAATTTTCGGGCGGCGATGAGACAATTGCGGAGTAGCCGGTCAGGGACGGCAAATTATCGCGGAGTAGAGACGGGGAGGATATGAAAAATTCAGAAAGGAAAATGGACGATTTAGGTAGATTCTATCCGATCCCATCCGGTAGCTAAGCTTAGTGTTGATGGGGCTCTTTTCTAACTAATCCCATTGCCGGCAGTCGACGTGGAGATCGATTCTTCTTGCGGGGTAGAAAACCAGGTTTAAAATGACGATGGCGGCTTTCCCCATCAAGCGTCACGAGGTTTCTTGTTCGTAAGAGAGTGAGTTGACAAATGGACGAATATGACTTACCCCCAGTGTTACCTAGTAGTCTGTAGAATAGGGCCGACATGGCCATCGCCTAGGTCCCTATATAATCACGTCAAAAGACCTAAGATACTCACATTCCATAACGTGTAAAGGGAATGTCATGAAGTGTTTCCGTCCAGCCTTCGAAACAATGGCACTTTCAAATTTCATCTTTCTCGTGATGGTAGCTCATCTGAGCCTCTATGTAGGATGGGCCCATTCGAGCACCAACAGCACCGGAGGCGAGGTGGACCTCACCAAGCTCCAGTCATTTAGCTACAAGCCACGAATTTTCATAATGTCCGACATCTTGAACGAGCCAGACGATTCGATGTCCCTTGTGCGCTACCTCCTGTACTCAAATGAGTTCGACACTAGAGGAATCTGCGCGACTACGTCATGGTGGCTTAAGAACGCGACGCACCCCGAAGAGATGCGTAAGATCATTAACGCATATGGAGAAGTTGTCGACAATCTGAACCAACACGTCAACCCAAATGCATCGTACCAAAGTGCTGAGGAGTTGCTATCACTTGTTACTTCGGGACCTGCTGTGAGTCGATCACTATCCTTCGGTCTATCTTTAATGATGTAAACAATCACTAACAAGATCATAGACCTACGGACACACAGCTTTGAATCAGACTGTTAGCGAAGGTGCTAAGCGCATCGTCGCCGCCCTGCAGGAGTCGGAAGAACCCCTCTTTATCACAGGTTGGGGCGGAACCAACACACTCGCTCAAGCGCTTCTTCATATGGACAAAACGCTGTCTCCTTCCGAAGCTGCGAAGTTGAGATCGAGAATCAGATTGTACACCATATCTGACCAAGATGACACGGGCGCCTGGATTCGTGGCCGATATCCGGACGTATTTTATATCGTATCCATCCACGCCTTCAACGATTATCAAGTAGCAACATGGCCTGGAATGAACTTGGTCACCACTCCCGGCGTCAACGCTACCATCGTCCAAAACCCGTGGCTCGACGCTAATATTCGACTTGGGCCTTTGGGGGCTATGTATCCTCAGATCATCTTCGGGATGGAAGGCGACACCCCCAGTTTTCTATGGTTAATCCAGAACGGACTCGTGTACAGAGATCGCATCGATTGGGGAACTTGGGGAGGGCGCTACAATCTCCCAGAACCCCAGGTAGACTGGACCGCCGGGGTATATACGAACCACTTCGTCGATGCGCGAGACGCCGGTGTGATCGGAATTGACGGAAATAGCTACGACTCAAACCAGGCAACTATCTGGCGTTGGCGTACGGCTTACCAAGATGACTTCGCGGCTCGGATGCGATGGACTCTTACGGCCAATTTCTCGGAGGTCGGACATCCACCCGTACTTAATATCAACGGCCACCAGGGCCCGGACCCAGTTATCATAAAGACGAAGGGCAACGAGACGTACACGTTCGACGCAGGACTCACATATGACCCCGATCATCCCTCCGATAATAGTGGTCTGGAGTTCCAATGGTTTTTATACACAGGAGCAATGTTCTATACGACCGAAACTCTTACGTCGAACTTTACGATCACGGCTCTCGCGCCACCAGAGGGGTCGAATGGCAAATTAGACGTGAATGATGCCGGCTTCGCTAACGTGACGCTCGGCCCCAAAGTTCAAATTACTGTACCGCCGGTATCATATAACCCGTATTCGGGTCTTAACAACACCTTCCACGTATTGTTGGAAGTTGTCAATAAGGCAGGGCTATATCCGATTAGAAGATACCAGAGGCTCATTTTCGAGTATGAGAGCTAAGCCCGACATTGCCTTGATGTGTCGTAATAGAGGAGATGTAGGGATACGCGACGAAAGGAAGTGTTGAATTTGAAAATTAAAATAATAAGATTAGATATAGCATATGTCTGAAATTGATTTTATTAAGAATATCTTATGCTATTGAGTGTTTCCTTAAGGACCTGTTAGATTGTTAATAAAACTTGAGAGTTAAAAACATGAGGGAGCATACGTCATTTTTGTAGGTAGGTGCCTACTCAGGATCGGTGTCAGTCACGTGATATATCTAGACCCAGATTGGGTCGACCAAGAAGAAATGGTTATGTAGTATGATAATTGAAAATTTAGTCATTGGTCCAAGTCAAGGCCAAGCCAAGCAAGGAACAGTAGCTCAGAGGTAGAGCAGCGGACTGCAGTTCCGAAGGTCGCTGGTTCAATTCCGGCCTGTTCCTTCCGTTATTTTTAAGTTGCATACTAGGTACCTTCCCGACTTAAAGCAATTACTCTCTTTTTTTCCTCTTCACTTATTACTCACTGTTCGCATTGTTCGACTTTCATAGACTAAGTTTACTTCACTATAGATTTTCCTACTCATTTCAAAATTAGCGCCCATGCTACTTCTATTTTCCCATTGGCGATGCATCCTATGCGGGTCCCAATATTAGATGATTCTTCACTAATATTCTTCAGCTTGTACACATGGTTCTGTCATAGGAAGGACGTTGTTCAGGGAACATACACTGAGGTCATATATGATCATTAGGCATATAGTCAAGGTAATGCAATAATATGACATGATTTAGGTACTTAAGATTAGGTAGTTGTCATGACTGTTGAGTTTGTGATATTCACTTCTGTGATAAGGATCCAAGATTTCGGAGAGTGCGTTATAGCATGTGCGTTTGACAAGCCAGGAATGAATTCTCGTCAAACGAATTGCCCGGATCTTATGAAAGAACTCGTATAAGACATCTTCAACTAAAGATACAAGCGGCTATTTTCAACTAGATATCTACCTAGGTAAGTACTTAGGTACTGTTTATATATAATAAATAATAAAACGTCTCGTCTCATAATTCAAAGGGTGAATCCAGACATATAAATCAAAAAATGCATTGTATGAAGTTTTTTTCATCCGAAGTCACAAACACATCGATTGAAATCAATTAAGGTTCATTCAAAAAGTAAAAGGTGCATTGGTACCTATGTGAACAGTTGATTGATATCATGAGATTTCGCAGTCACAATGTACTTGTATGAGTGCCAGTGCATTGGCCGTTATTTGATCAATATGGCATTTTTAAGTGCTATCGTTAGCACCTGAGTTGGGAAAGTACACTGCCCCGATCCAGCTTCGGCGTGCTGAAAACAGTATGGATAGGGGATTAGTCCCCACTATCGTGGCCGAAGTGACTCAACTACCGAGATATTCTGTAATTGTCTACCAAAATGTACTGTTGCCTGACATTCTTTCAAAACTTTATTCTGTGATTACTGAATACTGGTCATTTGTTCCTTTCGAGATATTTCCAGATTTAAAGTAAGGGAAACTATTTAATTCCATTCTTCCCTTCCTATTCCATTACAACTTATCACAAACACACACCAGCTCTCGCCAACACAACTGGTCACAAGCTACCTCTTACCCCCAAACCCACACTACCAAATCTTACAAGAGTACCGTGGCATTGAAATAAATTGTGCCTATTACTATCCTTCTTTTACCTTCTTTTAATTTGAGACTCACCTTTTGGTGAGTTGATATCATCACATTGCCAAGATGCCTCCCGCGATCAATTTGCGGCAGGGTGCGTCCAAGGACGATGCTGGCGCCCTTCTTCGACAGCGTCGGCTTCTCATGGACATCAAGGAACTCGTGGAGAAGCCGTACCCTAACATCACTCTACACACCTACGACTTCGACCTCTCCGCAGCATGTTTAGTTCTCACTCCTGAGGAGTGGAAACCCCTTCACCTAACCGTCCATTTCTCTCCGAACTACCCCGTGGATCCGCCCCGGGTTAAAATGGACTCACTCGTCTTTCACCCAAACGTGTTTGACGGCTATATATGCGCGACAATCCTACGTCGCACTGAGGAGCACACGCCCGCCTACACTCTCAAGGGCATAGCGATGCAGCTACTGAGTTTCTTCTCTGGTCGCTACGTCGAACAAGAGGAGGGCGGCAAGGAAGATCTCGAAGACTTCAGGTAAGTTGCGTCCTACTTTTCTTCCAATACTCAAATAATGCTGACTTTATCTATTCAAGAGAGTTTGATGAGGAACTTATCGACAATTTCCATTGCCAGTATTGTCATTTTGGGGGACGGGATTATCGAAAGCCTAGTCCTGCTCCACGAGCACAGAAGTCAAGAAACCGTTATGATGCGCGTGTTGATACTGATCCGAATGAGTGGCCGGCGCTCTCGAGCTCGAGTGGATCATCACCATCTCCAAAGGCTTCATCTGAGTCACAATTCCTTCAATTGACTCAGCAGAAGATCATGACAACATGCGAGATCGACCGTCTACCGAACGAGTTAATCGTGATGATTCTAGAGAAGTTAGACTTCGACCAGCTGACGAAGTTCGCTGCTGCTTGGCCACGGGTCAGTAACATCATAAGAGACTTCGATATTATGAGGCAGCGCGAACTCCAGTGCTACTGTTTGAAGCAGGACTACCGTTCTGTCAAGCTTGGTGTAGGTGTATCGATCTACCGCGGCCAGATTGCTTCGGAGTTCGATCTCCTATCGCAAGATGCTTATAAGCACTGGAAGATTCGTCGCGCAGTCAATAACATCTCCTTCGATCACTGGCTGCCTTTACCAATCTCCCATCAGCACTGGAGAAGAGTTAAGGGAGATGTCAAGGGTGTTCTAAGCACGATTCAGTCGAAGATCAAGAATGTTGGTCCTTTTGGAGAAGCTCAGGTGCTCTTCACGTTCATGAATGACGTGGTTGTTCGGCTCAATCAAGTAGCCGAGTCTAAGAGAACCGACTCCAGACGGGATAATCCTCGCGATTCTCGCAAGAGCAATCTTCGACACGCCTCGGAGAAGGCCATTGACTCGTACTTCCACCTTTTCCATCTACTGGTTTGCCTTGCCACGGAAAACCCCTCTTTGGTGGAACATGCCAATTCGCTTCTGCGAACCTTTATGGATGGCAAGCAGTCTAAGACAGACTGCCCTAACCTAGGCCACCTACTTATCGCATTGCTGATTTCCGACATCGAAGTCACCGACGCATTGCGAAAGGCTATTATCATTGAAGCCATCACACGAAACGTCGTTTGGCTTCTCGACAGAAAGGGCGCTGGCATGGCCGAACTTTCGTTTATCGAACCGGGTCCCGTGTCGGCCTACCGTCTCAACAAGACCTTTGAGGGTTCTCGAACTTCTTATCGTCTTTTGATGTTCTCGGAGCTGTTCCGACGCACGGCACGACCATCCCACACCAAGCCCCTAACCCAGGTTCGCGACGAACTATTCGAGCGCCACGGCGCCCCACCCCACAATGCAGCGCAGGAATTGTCAGAAACAGTTCGACGCCTGCACACTATCAACGACTTCCCAGCTTTCCTTAAGGAAATGGGCCTCCAAAAGATTCCTGATGCACGAACATTCACAGATATACTGCGAAAGACGGTGCTCTCGAGTATGAGCAAGGGATACTCAACCTGGGCCATGCCGTCCAAATACGCTCTACTGATGCGAGTCAAGAAGGACAACATCCTGTGGGCGAATCGTCGCCTCTGGTTGAGTGGAGATGATGCGCGTTGGTTGAATGAGAATTGGAAGGCCAACCCGCACAGTCGTTGCAAAACATTCTTCCCGCATAAGGGCAAGCCGCGAGGACCTCGTAACGGAGGTACCTAAACGAGTGGCCCAGGATATCGAGCTGGAAAACTGACGAACAACATTGAAGCCATTGCGAAAGCAGTAACTTTAGTTTGTCATTGCTTGATTCCCAAGAGCTGAGGTGTGCATTATGGAATATTAGTGTAGGCGCGCGGGAATATTGTGCCTATCGAGATGAAGTTTAATCATCACGAATGAATAAAAATAAGTAAATTACAAAGCCCGAAGACTTCTGAATAAAAAGTCCCCAATGTCCCAATTGTGACTTGTTGATTCCAAATTCCCCACACTTGGTTCAGCCCCTCCCCCTTTTTCCCTCCTTTTATCTAATTCAATTGTTACATGATAATTGCTATATAGAGGATCTTAGTCAGATTATCCTCTTTTACATAGATATATACCCCTACTTAAGCATAATTATTCATATTACATCAGCTTCCAATTGCTTTAGCGAATACTCGGTGCTCAGGGGTGAATAATTTTCCCGGAAGGATTTGGGGATTCCCGCATAGGTTTAGCTCCACCGACACTCACACACAACACGATCTCTCTCTGCATCAAATCGAACGACAAGTACAGTAATACGAATTAAATCAGCAGAAACATAAAAATGACATCAAGCTTAAGTCAGCTACCTATCAAGCCACTTCAGCCCGGGATAAACTTCTCGGGGCTTCCCGTGGCAGCCAGGGCGACGATACGGGGCTGAGGTCAGCTAGGGGTTATGGAGTAGCATCAGTTGCACGCAGGGCTTAGTGACTGACTAGGCCTAGCCCCATTTAGAACACAGGGGATGGGATGGCTCGGATGACGACACTAAATTTTTGCCTCCCAGTTGTAATCTCGATTATAATTATAAGATTCATCTCGTCGATAGTCGTATACCCCAGTTGTGTCGAAATAGCGCTATGTCGAGACTTCAATTTAGACGAATGTTGTCGTAGTACACTTTACGCAAACACACTACAATCATCAAGTTCGCTATCGCGCTTATCGCCAAGACTCGCTCCACATGGTGGCCTGGAGTACCCGTTGTGCATCGTGTCGGCAGAGGAAGATAAAAGTAGGTCTTCCGATATAAGGCATGAAGTTGGCTTTACCTAACTGTCAGTAGTGTGATCGGCAGTGGCCGGCGTGTGGGCAATGTCAAAAGGCGAAACAACAATGTTCAGGGCCACCGGATAGGGTGAAGTTCGTCGCAGAGAACGTGGCGGAGAGTTCTACGCAAGTGGCCCTAGTCAATCGGTTGGGGTCACGGCCAAATTTCCGAGTCCCTGTGAGGGGACAACCTATTATACCTCCTTCGGTGCCGTCGAGTCAACCGACGTTAGTAGGCGGTGAACTCGTTTCGTTATTGACGTCTCAAGCGAAAACATTCGGCTTCTCTAGCTTCGCGCACGTCCTACAACATGTCCCCGCTATGCTTGATGGGTCTCAAGCCCTAACGAGTGCCGTATCATGTCTATCCGATGCACGAAGACGACAATCGATGATCCCGAAACCCGATAGGAAACTCGATCTCAAATTATATTGCGCCGCATTACGTAATCTGAGGTTCTCCCTACAAGATGCCAACGAGCTGAATCGACTAGAAACTTTGCTGGCAACTCTAGTCATGTGGAGAGTCGAGGTGAGAATATTGAGCTCTACGGATACCAACCCTTCTCGCTAACTTCACCATAGGCCACTATCGCTACAACAGTAGAATTACCATATTTACTCGCGACTTGGTCAGTTCATTTGGCCGGGGCCGCGTACCTCTTAGAGCGCCTCGGACCGGAAGCAGCGAAAAACGAGCTCGTCTTCTCTGTGATTCTTGAAAGTCTTTCTGAACTGGTAAGGCCCTATTACATTTTCCCTCGTTCCATCAAAAGCTTACGTGGCTAGTCATCGCACTATTATGCTCGTAACCAATGGTTTTTTATGGGCTCGCCGCAATGGCTGCGACTCTTCACTGAGAACCGAGATGTCTCTATCGCCAATAGGTTGTTGTTTAAGGTGTACAGTCAGATGTCGATATTCCCAGATGTAATGAGAGACCTGCGAAGGTATCATCTAGGGCAAGTGAGCTATGAACATATTCACTCGAGAATAAGTTCGATGCATGTCGTATTCGATACCATCGAAGACCCTCTGCAGACTATTCTAGCAAATCAGTCGGTCATCTCCAAGAGAGCTGCATGCTCCCCGGTATCTCCCGTCGAGGAAGTTTACGATACCGAAGATAGCGACATTCCTCGAGCTTGTTGTTTATATGCGCTAGCTAAGATTGTGGCGAACAATATGATAGCATCGCTAGACGGATCAGCGTACAAGTTCGAGGAGGAAAATTACTTACACAGTAGCAGGATATGGATGTTCCATGAGCAAGCCATGAAAGTGGGCTCATTTGGAATGCACTACTACCCCACCGCTATCCTTTTGACATATGTCAGTGCCAAGTCCAAGGAAACGGAAGAGTGGATCGTAGATTTGTTGAATCTACTTCAGGAGAGAAACCCAGCCACGGATATCATGTGGACGAGAGATGAGATTTTTCAAAGATGTTATGCCACAAGTGGAAATGTTTGGCCGTCTTTACCACCCGAACAAAATTTGCTTCCAACGGGGTCATTATAATACACGCAGGGCTCAGCCCCTGCGACGGACATTTTTGGTTAAGAGTCTATCATGGTGAAGGATTAGGACTTTACAATGAAATGAGAACCAAATAAAGGCCTGGTAGCCTGCAATGAATTTGAAGAAAACCAATGAGATAGGTTGTTCTTGTCAAAAAGCCCAATTCCCTCCAGTAATATCGTCGACTTCCCGACATGGTCATATTTCAGCCGCGAGTCTCCACTATGGTGAGCCGATTACCTAAATTAGTACCATAGTGCGCCCTAATAGGGTAGGGTAGCACAGCACAGCCCTACAATCAGCTCTGCCGGGGCTCCCTACACAACGTGGAAGAGGATCGCAGGATCGACCCCAGTTAAGGCTACATACGAATTTCGCATCATGACAAGACGGATACTACCTAATAGCTACCTCGTAGTCAGGTACTTAGTATATATAAGACATATTTTCACTGCATCAAACATGTCATAAGCTTCATCACTAGTCCTCAGCGTACATTCGAAGATTAAAAGTCTAAGAAAACTCTAATTTACCATAATATCAACAATAATTTCATCCAATACCTCCAACCAACCCCAAAAATGCCCTCTACAACCAAAACCCTCCTCACAACCCTCCTCGCCGCCACCGCGTCCGCAAACTCCTTCCCAGAGCGCGACACAGACAACTGCCCCGGCGTAACCTTCGTACGCAACACCGTAAGCGGGTGCTGCGTCGGCGGCACCGTCGACTCGCCCTACCTCTCCGTGTGCAAGGGGTGGCCTATCTGCCAGGGCCCGACGACAACGACGTGGACCGCCACGCCGATTACGTGCGCCACAATCGTTACTGATGGAGCTAATTACGACAACGAGATTTCGAGTGCGAGGGAGAGTTTGAAGGCGAGTGGGACACATCTTGTTACGCCGCTTGATGGGGCTACGGTTACTGGGGGGGCGAGCGCTACTGCGTCGCCTGGACAGAGCGGTTCGGCTACGGCTACGGTGACGGGAGAGGGGTCGTCGGCGACGTCTGCGTCGGGGTCTGATTCTAGCTCTGATTCTACGACAAGCGCTGCGGCTGCTGCCACCTCTGAGGGTGCGGCGGCAGGGTTGGTGGCTAAGATGGGAGTCACGGGAGGGGCTGTTATGGCTTTTGTTGCTGCTTTGCTTTGAGGTGTCTAATATGAGTAGAGTGCATTGTATGCGTTAGATTTCTTGTATCTTAGATTTTAAAGGAGGATACTTCGTAATTTTTTAACCGGTTGTTGAATTGACCCCTTTTTGGTTTCATAATGGACTAAACTCAATTTTCCAAATTTCGATCAATGTCTTAAGGAACATGTGTTTAATACGATTAGCACAGAAGCATCGACGCTCTTATTTAATCTCAGACACCGACGAAAAGATTTGAAGCTGTTCGGATGAAGTAAGAAGTCTGAGTTGCACTCAATGGTGGGGTGCTGATGATCCGTACTCACAACTATCCCCTTTGTTACACAGCCAGCATCTACCACCTATCAAAATACGTATAAGTTACTTAAATCGGAATTGAAGGGGATGTCTAGTAGTGCAATCTAGTATGATGTGACACTTTTTCTGGCACTGCTCCTAGCAAATACAGGCACGGTTTAACACCTAGATGTTAAATTACTTCTGAAAGGATACTATCTCATTGGAACAAATCTAAGTTTAGCTGGACAACTCATGCCATAGCGCACGAACCAACCAAAAACGAATATAGTAAGATCTTCTTATAAACGACACGAGTTCTCCTCATAATACCTAATTAGGCAATATAACTAGCATCCCCCACATACACATGGCTTTGCAGGTTGGTTCAGTCCCCCCGATGATTAGTCCACGCAGCCTCCCTCATCTCCAGCTCAATTCTTGGCTGCTTCGTTGGGATAGGAGCGCTACATACTCCGCCTACTTGAGTCTTTTGCAAGGGCGATCGCCTGTAATGCGAATATTAGGTACCCAGCTTGGACTATAGTATTGGAAATCATATAAATATATCATAATTTCAAACCTCAGGATGATTTACTCACGTACCTATGATCTTCTCACGAGTCAATGACCCCCTTCGAGTCTTGGTTTCTTTCCTATTAGCGTGTCTAAGCTGTGTCATTCGTTCCTAGAAATATGAGGTTCTTCCAGCTTTCAAGCGTTTCTATAGTACTATTTTCGCCTGTAGCGAGATGTGCACAAGCTGTCTCAAAACAGGTCGAGCTCGGTGCAAACTCTTACTTTCTCCCTCCTACCAAGTCCTGGTCTTTCCAATCATGGAAACCTGAGCCAAACCAGTTTTCCGATGAATTTCTTCCTTTGACGGTCGTACGGCTTAATAGCAGTAGCGCCAATTCACAAGATATAAGGGCCATATTTGAGTCATATAATGCTACCGATGATGTATGGACCCCTGATTTTACCAAGGGTAGGTACCTGCCCGCCTATGCTTGAAACGGCTACTCTGGTCGATACTTATCTTAATTATAGGCATTTTCCTTGAAAACCCTAGAAACCAGTTCCAGAAAAACCTTACAGGCTCCTTTGGACCCGATTACACTGTCAGCAATATCTTCGATAGAGGATCTAATCCCGTAGATATTTCCAATGTTCCCCTTGGACCTTACTTCCTAGATACACGGACGGGGTATGTCTATCGAGCGTACAGATTGGTTAATGATTTCAACCAAGCATTTATTCAGGTACACACCTCTTATCCATCGTTCTTTCTATGCTAAGTCGCTAATCGGCGTTTTAGTCGTCATACCAAGATGAAAACTATACCCACCACCCCCTTTCAGCGGCATCAATGTCAGCTGGGGCCCTAACCATTGGCATCCCCTCTCGTCTTTATTATACTAAAACACCCGATCAGCCTCTCGCGGGGCTTCGTCTCGCCGTAAAGGATCTATACGACTTGAGAGGGTTGAAGACAAGTGGTGGCAACCGTGCATTATACGAGATGCGCCAGTTCAAAAATGCCACGGCCCTTCCAGTCCAGAAGTTGATCGATGCGGGTGCTGTAGTAGTGGGAAAGAATCACTTATCCGAGTTCGCTTTCGCCGGCATCGCGGTCCCTGAACACGTGGATTATATCCTCCCCTTCAACCCGAGAGGAGATGGATATAGTTCACCGAGCGACAGCTCAGGGGGGTCAGGTGCAGCGGTTGCAAGCTACGACTGGCTAGATGTGAGCATGGGCTCGGACACAGGAGGCAGTATTAGGGGACCGGCAATGGTCAATGGTGTTATGGGTAGCCGTCCCTCGACTGGAGCTGTTGACCTAAGTCTTGGAGTGTTGCCTCTTTCCTCCGCGATGGATACCAGTGGTGTACTAGTACGAGACCCCAAGATCTGGTCCGACGTGAATAAGGTCCTCTACTCTGGTTTTGCAAAAGAGTACCCTTCCTTTCCCAAGAAGATATACGTCCATGCAGAAATGGCCGAAGAATATTCCGAAGCAACAGGAGACGACGCTGTATGGTGGGGCAAAGTGCAAGAGTTTGTGAAGGCACTCGCCAAGCTCATGGACGCTAAGGCCACACCCTTTTCAATTGATGCCTTGTGGAATAGTACGAGCAGTTCCATTCCAGATATTGGCGGCAAGCTCTTCAGCACCACCATCGACTGGACGTACAGCAATCTTACAGCATACGACCAATGGAACGATTTTGGACGGGAGTACGTGCGTGATTGGATGGCTGCACACGATGGCGAGTTCCCACCAATGGTCCCGAATATTCGTGAAGGCTGGCTTCGAGCAAACGCGTCGATTACTCCTGAAATGCATCAGCAGAATCTAGACACCGCGAATGCCATTCGCGAGTGGGTCGCGAAGGAGTTCCTCCGCCCTGACAACACAAGTTGCTCTGATGCTGTGTTCTTAACTTTCTCTCCCCCTGAGAAGACTTATAAGCCGGATATCTCCACGGACCAAAGTAACGTCTACTTGAGGAAGCTTCTCGAGAGAAGCTCACAACTAGTGCTTTCTAATGCGCAGCTAAACGCGACTATTCTCTGCGGTGAAAACAAGCCAAGCAATGGCAGCAGTGGCGCATGCGAAGAAGCTCGAGCTACATTGCGACAGTTGACGAGTTCGAGCCCCAGTCCTGTACGACCAAATAGGCTTGCATCCGTCGCAGGAATCCCCGACTTCGCTATTACGCTCGGTGAGATGGCGACGGAATATACGGATTCGGACGCCACGTTGACAGCTCAGGCGATGCCATGGTCTGTGAGTATTTCCACTGCACGGAAATGTGATTTTATGTTGCAGGATCTTATATCGGCGATGGCACGAGCGGGAATTGTTAAACCAGTTAAGACCGGGAAACATGTTTATTGAAAAGGGGGCTGGGGCTTGATTTCACAGGGGTGAAGGGATAGGGGGTAACATGATGTTGTACTTATATCTTTCTTGTAGTCATACTTCATAATCTTTTTCTATTAGATGGAAACGTTTCGACAGACCTTTATATTTCTAATGTTAACGTAAGCCAACTTGAACAAATCTATCATAGTACTCGGGTGCGGTTTCAAGCACCGATAGCTCATCGTCTGAGAATCTGGACGCTGTTGATTTGCCAATTTGCACATATTTCTCATACATCTCCTCGTCATCCACCAATTGCCAGACAGAAGCCAGTGCAAAGGCTGTGCGACAAATTGACCCAGGGTGACATTCGCAACAAGTTAAAATCGCAAGCGCTTGCTCGTAAAATGGACTGTGAATAGCGATTAGCGCCATAGAATTGAAACATGGTAGAGAGGCATAACTTACATTGATGCTCTGTAGTCTTTTTCCATGACCACGACATCACCAATTTTATGGAGTGTGAAGGCAGTGACATGATGTAGCGGCATAGATGCTTTCCGCCGGTCAAGACATTCCTGTAAAGCGTTTAGTGCCGCGGAAGTGTTTCCCTTTTGGATTTCAATATTGGAAAGATCGAAGTAGCATCTAGATTCAAGTAAGAGACCTATCTTTTAACCTGGGGAGATGCTTACATGGCCACTTGTTCACTAGACTCTCCTCTCTTTTCTTTCGCGGCGTTCAATGCTTCCGTATTTACTATCGTCGCTTCATCAATCCTTCCTAACATCAGTAGACAAAGACATGTGTTACGTAAGTAGATATCCAGGTTTGCTTTCATATCATCTCTCTGCCTAAGTCGAAGTAAAATCTCGCATGCCTCTGTGGCACGCCCGGAAGCCATCAGAGACACAGCAAGATTCCCCTCCGCAGCAGCAATCCACATATCGTCTTCGGTCTTTGAAGGACGTTTGTTCCTTACTCTGATATCTCGCACTTCCTCGGACAGGGATAGGCCAAAGTCAGGACCAGGTCTTTCTCTTTCTATCGTTGCCAAGACATTGTAAAGGTGACTAATCATGTCTTGAACGTAAAATGTGCTGTATCCGGGATGCGTCTTGTTCTTGAGAGCCAGGTCGCAAATACTGATGGATTGTTCCGCCATCTGTCTAGCCGCATTGTACCGTCCTAATTCAAGAAAATACCTTATGTCAAATCTATTAGCAAACTCCCTATCCTACTAGAGGGGCGATCTGTTTACCAAGCACAGCGAGCCGCAACTTCGCAAAGGAGGATAGGACAGCCAACGGTTATATAGAGCGAAGAAGAGTATAAAAGGGCAGAGACTTGGCTTGCTAGGGTTTCGCAAGACTTCCATTTGTTGTGAAGGGGCTTTCCATCTTCTTGTGTCGGGAAAGATGCATTAAGCAAGAACACAAGCCGGTTTAGTGTCTCAAGTTTTATATTCTCATTCATCGATTTTAGAACGGCGTGGCGAACTAAATTGTGGCAACTGATCTGTTTGGTTTCGTCATTGAGCTTCACCAAGGACCTGTCGCGGAGGTTGATTATTGCACCATTCAATCTAGACCAAAGGTTAGACATCGTCTGTTAGTTATGCTAGCGCTAGGTATGATGAACATGGATTGCCAAAACATACACAAGGGCGTAGCTGAAGGGATTTTCAACCAGATCTTCGAGATTCTGAATTTCGTCAGGACAGTCGGGTCCGTCAAATAACCTAGCGGTGAAACATATCAGTGAAGCTGGATGCTATGAGTGAGACGAGAAGTCTTGATCTCACATTGCTTCCGGTGTTCCGTCTTGGAACAAGCTAAGTGGAACACCGTCCTTATCAAGAAATGCAAGCATATTGATCAACCAATATGATTTGATGTCCAGGCTTCCACTTGTATTTTGAGTATTAGGATAGATATGAAGAGACCAGATTCTGCTGATTGATTTCTCAAAGTGTGCAGGAGTCCATGTTGTAAGAATGGGGTTGAATAGGAAATCGGTTTCGAAATGAGGGTGTTCTCGCCAAAAAGAGGAGAGAGGCTTCCTGAGACTCCGGATATAGTTACCTACTAGTTCCAGTGCCAGTGGAAGATGTCCCAATGCATCTGTTAATAGTCCTGCTACCGCCTTTTCCTCCAAGTTTGATTCATCAGTGTTTGTGACTTTCAAAAGCATCAGTGTACCCGTTTCCGCAGAAAATGGCTCCATCATGATCGTCCTGTCTTCAGTTACATAAGAGCGGGCGATGGCTTCACTTGTAGTCGTTATTAGTATAGAACCACTAGATTCTAGGGGCAAATACGAGTCGAGAAGTGACAGATCCTCAACATTATCGAAGATTATAAGCCAGTTGGGACCGTCGCTACTTTCATCTAACATGAATTAGCTACTTTTGAACGTCAATGCGTTGTTCACTTGATATTTTAACTCACGTCTTTTACTTGTACTGAGAAGCCATTTTCTTAGCATCTCACAAAGTTGGTCTGGATGTTGTACCGAGTCGCCAGCAATTCCCAGGCTATGAGCAACGGTGCTGAAGGATTGCTGTAGTTTCAGAGAACTCTCCGCAGAAATCCACAGCGTAGCTATATAGTTGTTAACATGATTATGAGCAAATTCTAATGCTAAGTGTGATTTTCCAACACCTCGCATTCCGCAGAGGCAAGCGGTTTGTAAGGTTCCCCCCTTTTCTTTGGCGCGAAGACAATGCTCCAAACGATTCAATTCCGCATCTCGGCCGAAGCACATCTGTCCACGCCTTGGCGGCAGATTTTGGAAAGAACCCGCCATTAACGCTGGCGATGGTAGGTGAAGGTCTTGTGGACTCAAAAGCTCGAGAATTCCTTGCATGCCCTCATTGAGTGCGTCGTATCTTCTGCCCCAACGCTCGCTTGAGGCTACGACAGCTTCTTGGTCGACCCAAGCCGTCAGCTCACGTAAGCGTCTGACGCGAGGCTCAATTTTGTCTGTGAAAGGGTTAAATGTACAATACAATAGGTTTTCTGTATTCATGAGCAGATCTATCCCAGTTAATAATTCTTTTGAAAGAATATTTTCTCACTTTTTGGGCCAGCTCGGAAGAAAGTTATGCTATCGTGGCAGAAGCCTATGAGTTCTGTGTGGTACTCAACAAGGGCGACTTTGAGTTGTTCGTATGTGCTATCAGCCAACCGGATCATGTAGTGGTGGAATCTCGGACCGTGTCGATAAACCTCTTCCAGAGCAGCCACTACCTGTTCTAGCGCACGGTGGTTCCGGGTGGCGATCTAGCGGTATGGAACCATTAGCATAATGCATTGGCAGACAGGAGCTCAAAATGAGACTGGAATGATAGGGGCCACTAAAGCAGTGTCCTACTTCAATAAGTAGAGAGAGTGTGCCCCAGAGCAATATGAGTGGTCTCGGTGACCCTTCGATGTAGATTTTCATGCATTCGTTGTAGGACCGTAGCCATCGTAGTATTGGCTGGAGACGATCTAGGATCCGTATTAAACGGGAAGTGTGATATGATACTCTTAGGGCTTGCACGTGATGCAGCATGTCATCTACACCACTAACAGACTCGACGCTTGCCCGGTCATCTTCATTTAATGAACACAAGAATCCATCAAATGCCGAATCCCAGACACCCTGTACCTGAACATCTATGCAAGTTGATGACATGCGAGCTAACTAAGTGTTGATATGTCCGAAGAGATCTGTTTAACGAGTAATCGCAAGGATCATATTTGAGGTGGTAGCAGGCCTCAGAAACCCTCTTAAGTAAGTACCATAGCGGCAATATATGGGTGCTGTAAACGGTTATTTTAAGGTAAATGACCGTTGTTTCGAGCAAACAACCGTTCCTTTTTACCAAAAATCATTTGTAAGGTATAAAACCGTTCGCATTGGTAGAAAATCGTTTTCGAAATGCTTAAAAAGTGGGTAGGTGGCTTAAGAAATTGTTTGATTGGATGCTTTTTACTAGCTTTATAATAAGGTTTAAAGCATTACCTTTTGTAGTATGCGTAGCCCACTTAGCTCAACTGTAGAACGCGTAGAATGTGATCATGTAGTACTTGTAAAAACATAGTGAAATGTATCTTTCTAGTAAAATAAGCTTACAAATACCTGATCCTTTAAGAAATGAAGTTGTGCTTTAACAAACTGTACGAAGGTTTACGGTTCGATTCCCAGTGGTGCCAAACTTTTTGAATTTTTGGTCAGTCCCACTTATTTGAACCAATCAGAGTAAAGTAAATTTCCGTTAGCAAATCAAAAATCGTTTTCGGACCAAAAATCATTTACCCCCAACTGGACGGATCATAAAATGTAAATCGTTTGTGACGTCCGATAACCGTTTTTGAAACACCCCTTTCCCGCTACGGTATCCTTTGGCTAAAACACGGCTGTAGGACTTTCATAGAGGCTATGTGCGAAGCCGTAAGCGATTCTGATTACCCGTTCTGGCTTGCTACATACATATGTGCATCTTATTAACTACCAGAGTACTTACCCAATTTGGTATTGTCGCACATAATTGTCTCTTTTATGCATAGTCAAATGCAGAAGCCTCAAGAAGCTCAATGCTACTTTGACTTACCGTGGGGAGTGGGATCGGGCCAATCAGTTCAACGTTTAAGAAAGCCATCCCTACCTACATACCTAGCACCTTAGCTTCAAAATTCCGACACCATTGGCTTGCTTTATTAAATTTTTCTCGTTTTATTTGAAGGACAGCTTGGTCTTTAGGATATGATACTTCTATTTCACCTACGTGTTTTCTTCTCTCATAGTAATAGAGGTTGGCCGTCATTGTGCCGTATCACGTTGCAGCGTGCCATGTCATAAGTCCAGCATTTGACCGGTCAACGGGTCAATCCCCAAGACCATCCACAAAGCGAAATTAGTCTTCAATCATGGCCAATTATCGATGATATGTCTGTGATTCGGTACACCCGTGTTTGGATAACCGGACACACCGGAAATTTGTCTCATGTAGGTTTCCGATGTTGTACTGATACATTGAGCAGAGCCAAGTGCAAGTACCCCCCTGAAGCGGTAAACGTCGCCTGGACGGATGCTGACTCGACAATTAGAGATACTTTGACTGGACCATCACAACCTTTTGACTTTTACAACCCAGAAATATAAGAAAGCGTTCAATTGTTAATATTAGTATGGATCCATTCACTAGTGTAAGAATCGCAATTCCGCCTATTGATCCTTTGAACCTGCTAACAAATTCTTCAACCGTTTCAGGAACGCCTCCGAAACCAATTGGGGCTAATTACGGAGGTCCGAGAGCGTTGTGGCGTGGGATCTGTCAGTTTTGGAGTTCTACATCGTGGAGAGACCATATTCACGGGCAGCGTCGGTTATCGTGATGTTCCCAAGAAGAAGGCGCCTGACACGAGCACACTTTATACGCTTTGCTCTATATCGAAGTCTTTTATTGCAGCAGCTCTTGGCATTTTGGTTCATCGGGGAGAGTGCAAATGGACTGACCCAGTTGGCAGCTATCTTCCAGAGTTTGAGCCCAAAGGCGACGTCCGTGTGGCCACTGAAGCGACATTTGTTGACTTCTTACGCCACTCCGGTGGACTGTCCAATCCAGTTGTCACACTCCTAGGCCCTGAAGGTAAGGTCTTGGTTTCTCAAGAAGACTTCATCAATGTTCTCAATGATACGCCCACTGGAAATGTCCGATTTGGCCGTTACTATAGAAAAACTTGGGAGTATAGCAATGTGTCTCATGGCTTGGTCGCACTCGTCATTGAGCGTCTCAGCGGCAAACGCTACGCTGACTTCATCTCAGAGGAGATATTGAAGCCGCTAGGGATGAATGATACGGTGGTTTATAAGCGGGACTTGCGCCCAGATGCTAATGTCGCTCACTCTTACGTTCTACTTTCCAACGGTGAATGGTACAAGCAGCCCGATCACGAATGGACGAACGAATTAAACACCCCTGTTCTTGCTATGGTTGGCATACGCAGTTCAATCAAGGATTTACTTACCTGGAGCGCTGCTACACTCGATGCTCAATGGGGAGATATCTCAAAACCTCTCCCAGCTCTATCCGGCATAGAGAGGAATCCGTTGAAGGAGGTTAATTCTATCCTCAATGGACCTTATTGGACCCGCCCTCATAAAGATGATTTGCAAAACCTATCTCACTTCTATTTATCGTGGTTTAAGTGTGTGATGCCGTCGTCAATGATTCACTGGGGATCCTGGAATGAGACTCTGGCGGACAACGGCAATGAGGACCAAGAATACATCAATGCTCATATCATGGGTAGAGAGTCACCAAAACAGACATTATACAAGATCACCGGGATAGGGTTCTGCGGTACCGGGGCAGTCTTCCTATTCCCAGAAACCATGAGCGCCATCGTAGTCCTCGGTAGTGGCCTCAATCTAGGAGACCCAAGCGACTTCATAGCGGCTTTATTGATGCAAGCTCTATTCGACCTTAAGCAACACATCGACATTATTCCCATGGTTTCACACGAATGCGAAATTCGGCGCAACGACTTCCTGGTTCTTATAAGCGACTGGAATAAGCATCGCGATGTTTCTGAGGTCGAACGTCCTGAGAAGGTGAAGAAATATGTTGGGCAATACACAGGCCTCGGAATTACTCTGACTATACGCGAAAACATACTAGAAGGTGGTTTACAGCTTGTATTCAATGGAAGGGAAGATACCATGCAGAGCTTGGAGTACTACAACAAGGACATGTACAGCTACCAGCCTACTAATCGGGATAATTGGCTAAGAGAGGGATGGTTGGATTGGGATTATTTCATGGTGGGCATACTGCATTTCCAAAGAAACACGAATGGCCAAGTAACCGGTGTCACCTGGATATGGGAAAGGGGGTGTGATGCTGCTTTGTTTAATAGAGGGCATACTTAGGCGTATCATTAATTAAACGACCCTCACCGAATCGGACCGGGACATGATTCGTCTCTTATACCCCTTGTCATGATACCACCTATACAACATTAGTTCGTACGTAGCTACAATATCGGGTTGACATTGGGTCGATACCTAGCCACGAGCCCCTATTTATAATAGCCTCGTCCTCCCAATGCCTCTTGGCCACCCAGGTTTGAGATCATTATTCTTCAAGACAAAAAGCCCTCCAATATTCGTATATCCAGCAAGCTAAAACACAGAATCCTAGCTTGCAAAGTCGGTCGTCGACGAAACCAGAACGAAACTACCAGCTAAACACCAGACCAATTGAAGAATAATGGTGAGTATATCAGACGGGTAATTAATTTGAACCCGAAGCCTGCTTCAGATATGACCGAAGAGATCAGTCGTCTGACGAGAATTTCAGGATCCTGTACCACCGAAGAGGATAGACAAGGAGAAAAAGGAAGATTCTGAAAGGTCATCGACAGGTGGTGGAGGAACCAGCGGGAGCGGTGGAAGTGGGGGCGGCACATCAGGCGGTGACGGCTCTTCAGACAAAGTGCCCAACCATGGCGGAAGCAGGTAGACGTTGAGAGGGATGGAAAGCGACGGCATAAGAAACTCGGGCGTGGGAGTAAAGAGAGTCGGAGCGAAGAAGTAAGAAGTTAGAGGATTTCTGCATTTCCCAAACTACCTGCCCGACTACCTATCTAGGTAGGTAGATAAATATTGTCATATCAGCACCTTACGACTACAGGAGGTGTTGTGATAGATTAGGCATATTGGGTACATGGGGTTGTGTTTTCCATATAGTGGTGGCTGTGAGGGGAAGGGGTGTATCTCTGTATCTGGCATCCCAAATTCGACAAAGCAAAGGTTCCTTACATCATCCTACATATATCACATCTTATAATATATCACATTTTACATGCGTAGTACCTATATACATGCTTCTATACATATATACAACATCGATACCAGTGCTGCATCTTCTGGAACTGCACATTCTTGCATGCATTTTTGCACTTTGCAAAAATTCATCACTTGTCATATGTCATCCTTAGATCCACTGAGGCTCAAATTTAGTGCAGGAATAGGCCCACTTCGTTGCTTGATTTGATGCAGTTCCAGAAATCCATTTTCTGGGGATCAACGAAACCCACGGGGAGAAATGAATTCAGCCACGTAGCCACTTGGTACTCAGCCACTTTGATTACATAATGAGGGCGATTTTCAACCTGGTCCGTGGCAGCTGCCTGGCAGGCTGGCAACTTGGAGCCATGGCCATTTAAAGTGGATTCTTAGAGGTAATGAGATTATGTAATATGGAAAGTGCCAGGTGATCTGGCCATTTATCAAAGTTACAGACTCTCCAGTTTACGAATCTTTACAAAACATCAAAATAATTATTATCTGGATACATCCACCATCCTCAAATCCAGCTAGGCACCAAGATTGAATTTTCGCCTAGGAAGAAGATCATTAATCATTAATACCTAATTTTCGGGAGCTTGTTCAATTGATCAGCTCATGTTCGCTTGGTACACTTTTTCATCGTCTTCGGACGGCCGCAATCTTTTCAATTAGGCACCACACTCCTTGATCCTACACAGATATGTGACCATAATTGTAGCTGACTTTCTACGGAATTGACCTGAAACCCAAAACTCAACAAGCCGATATTGCATCACTTGATTGGAAAATATGGATTCCGAGGAGTCGGCCTCTAGCCAAAGAAGCCAGCCCGGCTCTCACGCCAAGACGGATTATGGAGATACTCATAGTATCTCGTCTAGTGGACGGTCCAAATCCATATCCGAATCTCGAGATTTCTCAAGCAAGGACAGTGTTGAAGATCATCGTAACATGATGATTGCTAGTCTGCTCGAGGACTATATCCGCACTCGTGCTGCCGAGGTTCTCAATGCCGCTCATCCGGGTAAGAACTACACTAGACAATCACCGGAGATCCAGCCGTTGGCCCGACAGCTTTTCACAGAAGCAAGCCACAAACTTTCATCGAACGGAATCATGGCAGAATTCGCCGCTTCTGATGGTGGTGTAGGCACCCGCCGTCAATACCTGTCGGCCGTAGACAGTCTAGTGGCTAATTCTCAGACCCTCACTTCAAACATCTCCAACCCGATGCGTGGCTTAATCTCTCAAACGTCCGAGCTAGCTCTCGTTCCACACCCGGCTAAATTGAATCTTCAACTAGAGCCGCAGAAAAGCCACTATCAATCCTCCTTCCGTGAGCTTGCTCTTCTTGGAAAAGGCGGCTTCGGAAAGGTCTACCGATGCTTCAATCCATTAGACCAGAAGACGTACGCCGTGAAGAAGATCCAATTGTCCCCGAAGCTTGGAAGGAGATTTCGTGATGGGAGACTTGAAGAGCTGCAGCATATCCTACGCGAAGTTCAAGCCCTAGCCACACTGGATCATCCTAATATCGTCCGCTATCATGCTACCTGGCTTGAGGACCCTCACCAAGTCCCATCTCCCCTCCTTATAGACTCACACGGTAAGTCATATTTCTTCCTTTCGCGTCTCTTCCTTCATCTATCTAGGTCCATCGCCTAGATATGCGTCCATTAGAAACACGATTATGGAAGGCTGGCATAACACTAGTCTTCTAATTACCGATTCTATTCAGCAGCTAGGCCATCGGAGATAGATCGTAAATTAGAGGCAAAGTTTATTATTCCCCATAACGGCTGGAACTAGATCACGCACTTAGGATCTGCCAATAGGAGAATGCCGATCGCTAACCGAACCATCAGATTCTGGTGCAAGGCCCCATTCAAGCCCACACCAGCAGTTATTGCTGAGTAATCATCCCTTTTCTCAGGATACCGAAGATGAACCCGAACCCTCCATGAGCGGTGGAGTAGTCTTTGAGAGGGACACGCTTTCTCTTGCCAACGATGAAGGATCGGTTAACCAACTCCAATGGTTCGAAAAAGCCACTTCCAGTCAAAGCGCTGTCGAGAGCCCGTCACTGTCGAGCACTAGCGATATCTTCACAGACGGTAAGAACCATTTAGAGAGAAGCATCCGGAATCATCAAACCTTTGATGCAACTGGCCACATTCTATACATCCAGATGTCTCTATATCCTATGACATTGGCTCAGTATATATCCTTCTCGTCCGATGAATCCAATGCCCCAAAGCACTGCTTTCACCTACTTCCCAGCCTTCGACTACTTCATTCTATACACTCCGGGCTGCGATATATCCACTCCAAAGGTTTCTTGCACAGAGATATCAAGCCGGGCAATATCTTCCTCTCGTTGACAGAAGAAGAGTCTCAAGGCGGATGCTGCAGCCTTCTGTGCGATTCCTGTGAGAAAAAGAGAGGCAATATGTCACCACGGTGGGTCAATGCTCGAATCGGCGACTTCGGGCTCGTGGCCCAATTAGCACGCGGCGAACTGCCCTTGTCGCCATATGAGGATGATGACGACGCGTCGACGTCTAATAAACGTCCCGTCGGCACCACGAACTACCGGCCACCACCTTTCAAAGGCGCCGATGACGAGAAGGTTGACATCTTCGCGCTGGGCGTCGTGTTTGTCGAGATGATATGCCGCTGCAGCACGGCGATGGAACGCGCCGACATGTTTAAAGGGTTGCAGCTTGGTCGTGTGCCATCGAGTCTCGAGGAGAGTCTAGAAAGCGAGGGCCACCCCGCTAAAGTCGTTGACGAAGTGGTCTCGCTTGCGAAGGCGATGGTCGATCCTGATCCTTGTACACGGTGGTCCAGTCCCCAGGTTGATAAGGCTATCGAAAGAATCCTAAGTAGATGCGGTAGTTCATAGTTGCCCACCTAGGTGCCTGCCATTCAATATTTTAAGGTTGGTATTACAGAAGTCTTTCTTCGGTCAGAGTTAAATTCAACCTCCTGTTTCTGATGGTCATAGTTTACCTTAGAAATAACACATAAATTTGATTAAATCGGTAACGCACTTTCCTCTTCTATGAATATTTACTAGGTGCCCTATAGGCATACATTCGTAAGGAAGGTAGCACATGGCTAAAATGTTGCCTTATTGAAAAGAACCAGGTAACCTACCTAAGCCTTATAAATATACATGAGATCCTAAGACACCTTCACAGTATCCCTCGCACCCTCTTCTACATATACCTAAGTTGTTCATTCAACTAGTTCCGCCAATACCTCAGAAGGAACTAAACACCTAATCTGCAGCTACAGTACGCCTCCTACCTAAAAAAATATAAGAAATACATATGTGGATCTAGTGGAAGGTGCTGATAAGCATAACATGACTTAAACCTCGATTGATATTTCTTACTTACCTAGGTACCTACCTAGTCAACACGTAAGAGTACATCTATCTTACACCTAGCAGATAAACCGCAGTTTTCCCTACATTCATCAACAGATATCCTGCAACGCTTTGCAAATCTAGTGCACTTATTTTACCCTGTTTTAATATTCATAACGACTCATTCACAATGGGGCCGATCAAGGTTTCAGCTAAGCGAACTCTGGTTCCTACTATGGATACACCCGAACGAAGCATGAAAAAACGTCGAATTTCTATTGAGTAAGTAATGCCATGATTACCACATCGTTGACCTAGTAATTTAAGAATAATTTCTCGGTATTCTATGTGCTAATAGTACCATTCAAAGACTTGTAGAAAACGACAAATATGCCGATGTTCAATTAGCCTGTCAGGGAAAAGTATGGAAACTACACCGAGCTGTCTTGTGTAATTCGAGCCCATGGTTTGAGAAGGCTCTCAATGGGGAGTTCACTGTACGTATTTCGCTTTCTCTTGTACACCAAGGGTACTACTATGGTACAATCTCTAACTATAAGCAGGAATCCGGCGGGAATATCAATATTCAAAAATGGGATCCCAAGCATATCGACCAGATGATTACATTTATGTACGAGGGAGGTTCGTAGCCGAACCCTTACTCCCATTGTTTCCTATTATATACGCTTACTCACATATCTTTCCCAGAATTACCTTTCATCGAGAACAGCAAGATTATGGATTTAATCATGCTCTGGCAGGTTGGAGATTACTTCCTGATTTCCGACATGTGTGAGCAGCTGTTAGACCAGTCTAAAGAAGGTTTCGAGGAATGGTCCTTCTCGGTACTAAAGCATTTTCCATACGAGGAAGACATCGAGAAACAAGAAGCCACCTCTTCAATCGATTCAGAAATTGTAGATTATGAACAGAATACGGTAATGCAAGTCGCTACTCAATTTCGTATCTGGGACGATTAAATCATTGCCCTCCCTACTTTTCCATAGCTTCTTATCCTCACGTCATTCACCAAACCCAAGATTCTGTGGATTAACGTATTCCTCTCTTGTACTGTATTCAAATTTATGCGACGAAAATGTCCAAGGACCTGTTCTTTCGTGATATACCGGCATTAATCGCCAGCTTTGTGGCCCCTTTCCTCAACACAAGATGGTCCGCGCTCGGGCTCGGCTTCTCCGCACATGCAGCCAATTCTCCCAGCGCCGTTCCTCCTATGATTATTTTCAGCACACCCAAATATGTTTAGCATGCTTATTAATATTCGCTAACCCCAAGCCAAACTTAAAGCTATCGATTCCGTCCTTTTCATCTTTCCCTATGCTGTCTTAGCGGAGGGTTATCGTATTTAAGTCGAAAAGGGGGAAATCATGACAAGGCAATCTTTCGCATCGCAACCGGTTTCTTGTTCATGACTTGTAGTTTAGGCGGATTAACGGCATTAAGTCGCTAAGTTTCAGGGCAACGCATCCCTAACTATTCCCCGCTACAGGCAACAGCAGCGGTGTGGGGCATACTGGGATCATCCGGGACCAAGGCGGGAACACATTTCGAGTGAAACTAGGTGCTTATTAAGTATTTCGGGCTACTCTGCATTTCCATTATATCAAACCCCTAGATATCTTTTATCACGTTGATTTCAATTCAAACGTACTTCCTAATTCAAAAGTTAGGGCCAGTGCATGATCAATAAAGGGTACTGTATAAGCCTAATGGATGGTGAAACCCAGGCCTATTTGATGTAATTTGCCCACTATAATATAGTTAATCAACCTCGTAACTCAGAGGACTTCAACGTGATTACGCAACCAAGTGTTTAACATGGTAATTTAGCTTACATCATCAAGTCATTATGTAATCACAATATAACCAGATTCTCCCTCTGATTACGTAATGACCCCTGAAACGTACTAACAGGTCCTTGTACGAAATTTCCAATATTCTCCGAGGGATTTTCCGACAAGGAATCACGTATTTTAATCTGCGCAACTAGGCAAGTTTCGAAGTATTTTACTATGAGGCAAACGACAAGCGACTAGATGACAGCGAGTGGAACGTGAGCAACCTAACAAGGGACTGTACTTCATAATAACCTTAAACAACAACCAACTTTTGACACAGAGATTTTATAAGCGCATATAGGACCCTTATACCGGTCATAAAACCAACCGCTTCCTAAACTGTCGATACTCAAGCCAAGACTGGTAGTAAGGCACGATGCACTTTCTCGTCGGGATCCCAGCACGCAATTTCTACCAGTCGCAACAAAGTCCAGATCAGTGGCATTCGTGTCCGTACCAAGAACCGGGCGACTGATTGTTATTCCATGCCAATTTTCTCACGCAAGAACGGAAAAATCCCCTAAGCGTGTATGTTTTTATAATAGTTATGCACCTATTGTTGGCTACCCCTAAAAACGATTACATAAGATTACTTACCTAATACTATTCAGGCGCTTATTAATTCAATACTTGATTATATAATTTGATAATATTGATGAGTCATCTCGCTTAATAAATATTATGAGGGCTATTTCTCATTAGTCATCACTGCTGCCTTAGTCATTTATTATGTAATATGGCAGAATTTGACCGATGCGTTTATTATGTAACCAATGATTTTATAAATTTCATACATTCATGATGTCAGATATTCCGCCCCTAAAACTTCAATACTTAGTCTACCTAGTCTCGAGTTTATATCATGTAACCCACATGATCCCGAAATATTGGGACGTTGGTTCCGCAGAGATATCAAGACTATGACTGCTCTGTAACGCATTGTTCTAAGCAACTGTTTGCATCACCGTCTCGGAATCCGATATCCAATCCCGGAAGTTCTGAAGTGACTGGGGCACAGTCAATTATGACCTGCCACATCATGTCCGCCAATTTCAAGTGTCAGGCCTTAGGTTAGCTCGTAGCCCCGATCATTGTAGACAAAAGGCCTAATCTTGTATATATAGCGTGCTCTATAGACAAGAGAGTTTAGAACTCTTCGCGCAACAACGTCGTTTTTTCCTTGCCTCTTAGTCCCGCCTCGTGACATCGGGTACTTATGGAATACCCACCCGGGTAGATATTTGTAAAATTCTAGTTAAGCTTGTAGGGCGAAGTTGTATGTTGGTTTTGTACTTTTGCCTACTAGGTATCTACCCAGATTAACTCGCTCATCTAGAACGCCACTTGGGACCCCTTTCCCCTAATATCCAGAGTGTTGGAAGAGTTATGCTATGAACGACAGCGAATATAACAAAACACCACCCAGGGCCAACTGCCCGAAGTATTGGATCTAGTATCGCTAAACCCAAAGCAGCAAATTCACACCTAACAAAGTTGTTTGCAGCTTGGGCTGAAGACGACCGATCTGGGTGAAAATCCACTAGTAGCGTATTAAGAGACTATAAATATTAGATAGGTACCTAATCTTCCATACCAGCAGCACTATGAGGGAGAGGGGACTCACTGTAAATAAGGGCTGCATGGTAAAGCCAATCAAAAACTGAAGCGTCATGGGTAGAGCCATATGCTGCGACCATCAACATGCTGTCATTACTTCTTAGATTGAATAAGACCTACAGCCTTGAAATGAAGACTCCATCCATACCCAGCTACGAGAGGTGCACAAAAAGCTATATAGTATTTATTTGTTCTTAGTCGTATATACTCGATCGGAACTTTAGAGATATCATCCCCTCTTAGTTGATCGACATTCATTCCCCGTGCTTGAGCGGATTTTCGATAGTCCCTGTCTAATATCTTTCCTGTCATACATTAGTCATAGGGGTGACAGGACTTCTATAAGAATTATGGTGCGTTACCAGCGATAAAGGCTGAAGTAGCACATGCAACTCCGAACGGTATATACGAAAACCCTGCTACCAGTCCGGATACCTTGTATGTTTCAACAAATACGGTAGATAACGAAGCCTGTAGACAGGAGTAAATAGTATAATAGATCCCATAACAACTTACCGCTACCAGGGTGGAACGGTTCTTTAGCAGAGCAAGCACTGAAAGGGGGTTCGGTAATCCTCTTGGGGCCTTTTGTTCCGGCCTTTGGATACTATCTCTCTGGCTTGTTGCACATAGCAATGTGGTGGGGGGTATGTTGACTAACGGCGGCCAGTAGCTGCCATTTCCCACAAGGCCTCTGCATGTTTCCGGTAGGAAGATTAGGATAGTTACGAGCACTACCGATGATGCAATTGTCAAAAACCAAAAGATGGAAGGCCAGTTCCATCGAATGAGAAGCAATCCGCTAATTAAAGGGGCAACGCTTGGCGGCGTGTTTAGACTGACAAGGACGGTTAGCATCAAAGTTATCCCGAAAATTCTAAATATCGCTTACAATATAGACACAAAACCGGTATATCCTCCTCTATTAGCAGGTGTAGTGATGTCGCCGATAATTCCATATGCGATAGAAAATGTCCCTAGCGATGTTAGTTCAACGGCGGTCGGAAAATCGTACTCTCATGATTACCAGATATGGCGGCACTCTGTATCATACGCAGGATGAAAAGAGTTGCAAATGACCTTTGAGTGGCCAATCCAATATTAACCGCTGCGTATATGAAAAGACATACGACAAAGACGGGACGGCGGCCATATCTATCAGCGGCATCCCCAGTTATAGATGGGAAAATTCCAGAGGCTATCAAATACGAAGTTACCGTAAGATTGATATTCTCAACTGATACTCCGGTGTCTCTAGCTAGGAATGGTATGGCAGGAAAGTAGATAAAACTACTAGCAGTGGAAAACCATCCCACGAGGGACGCGATGAAGACAATCCACCTTTTTTGTGTAGAAGAGAAGGCAGAATAAGGCGGGGGCTGGGAGGAAAGTGTTCCATCTGCAATGGCCGAAGTCGGCTTTTCACCATCGTCAAGCCTGACATTTTCCAGTTGTTGACTTCGGTTCTCAGGACTCTGAGATTCAATTACTTTTGATGCCATACTGTATGTCGTTGAATGATTGTTAAAACGAGGTTTGTAGATAGAAATGAGGGGAATGTGATGGTTTCGCTTGAGGGATGAATATTGCCTGCACAAATTGTGTGAATAGGCACGTTGGTAAGCAGGAGAGATATGATGCAGCTATCTATGATGATTGGCGCCCATCTAGGTACCTAGGTACCTACCCAGGTAGTATTTTCAAATTGGCGTTATATCATGGAATTATGCTTTTTTTCGGGTACGATTTACCTTCAACCTCTTAACCTTTCTTATAGAACTGTTTATTAGGTACTAGGTAGGTAGATAATAACTGTTACTCTACCTATGCATACCTAGGTGGGTACATAACCACAATTCTCAGAGGAATATTATAGGAATCGTAGTACCTCTATACCTACCTAGGTATGCAACCCTTTTGCCCATTATTCTTTTACTTAGCTTCCGAGGGAATTATATAGTAGTCATTCTATATATTATGATAGTTACATGCAGCCCAATGAAGCTATAAAATACCTTTTATCCCAGGTTTCTTAATTCATGACCTGGATTTCGCGGAATTTAAGTCCATTCTTTACAACAGCCAACTCCCCATGAAGACAAAAGACAAAATTATCTTCAACGCTCTTGATTGGGACCACTCGATAACTTGATGGTATATACTCATTTGGGACGAAAAAGTGCCGGGAGAATTGTCTAGTTATCATGTTTCCGAGGTCGAGGCTACATAGCCAGGAGTCCCTATGTAAGAAGACAAAGGCCTTCGCTCGCTGGCTAATTCCAATGAAATGTCTGGAGTACTGAGATAGTAAATCGTTCAAGGGTGTTAAAGTTTTCGTAGTGTTTGATATGTCTTGAAGCCCAAATACAAAGACAGTCGAAGAAGAAAGATACCCTGAGTTGTGGTGAACCTCAACAATTAGAATATGTGACTCGGGATAAATAAATGCCGAATGAATGCCTGTTTCTACATCACCATTTGCCAGATCATACTTCAAATATATTTCTGGGTCGTCCGAGATTGACGGGAAGGTAGTTGCGTTATATCTCGTGAGAACATGGTTATTTATGAGACAAAATTGGTCGTCGCCATTATTGTTCAATCCCTGAATCCATCTCCATGCATGTCTTTCGGGGGGGTTGAAGGATAATGATCCTATGAACGAGCTATTCTTCAAAGAATAAACCATATCTGAAAGCGCCGTTGCTATCAAAAGATGTTCACCACCGGCGCTAAAACAAAGCTGTGTTACTTGGGCGGATAGGGATGTATGTAACAACAGCGACTCGCATCTCAACACCGACGCCTGACTTGTAATTAGACTCCAAACCTGCAAATCACCATTTGCATCGCTTGAAGCTATGTAGTTATTCTTGCTTGCTGTTATTTCTGTGATGAATGCCGCGGGTGAATGAGAGTAAAGCACCGAGGTTTGCTTCCCAGTCTGTGTGTCGAAAGCAATAACTTGGCCGGTATACTTCCCAACGAAAACGATAGAAAGTGAAGGGTGAGCACATAGAGCTGTGATCCTAGATGTCCTTAGGGACTCGTACTGTCCTTCGGTGGTGGCTAATTGAACAGCATCATCGCTAACACTTTGGTCTTCGTCGATATTCTTTCGAACAAGCGTAGCAGGAGACCATATACGCATATTAGAATCCATTGCGTCAACTACGCTAGATCCATCAGACGCAAAACATAATATTCGAAAAGATGCTGCTGGTGATAGCACATGGTATAATAAGGACAGTGATTCAAAATCCCATATCTGCAGATTCCCATGAGTATCAATAGTTGCAAGTGTTCTTCCGTCTGGAGAACATGAGGCAGACAATATACCCATGTCAGTGGTCGCCTTATAACTATTTACCAAACCCCCAGACCAGGTGTCATAAACTGATAAGTCATGATTCGTGTATATGACGAGAAGCAAGTTTATGTTGGGGTTGGGGTTGAATAATAAGATGGAGGCAAGCTTGTTATCTTCATCCACAGCCCAACCGATAAATTCACTAGTTTGAAGATCCCAAAGACAGACTGTGCCACCTCTGTATCCTAAAGCAAGCAGTTCCGTATCAGGAGAAATCGAGGCTAGCGAAGGGGCTTTTCCAAGAAGCCCCCCTAATTCAGGATCGCCATCATGTTTTCGATAAGCGAACGTTTGGTCCTCAAGTAATTCTCCATTCAAAAGGTTCCACTTCAATAAGTGTCCATGCTGTGATATGGCAATGAGGAAGTCTTCAGAAGAGCTCAATAAAATGCAGCGAAACCTTATTCGCTTCTCCCATATTGTGTTTCCTTCTAAGTCCCAAACTACTACAGACCGTGTCGTGCATACTGCTACATATCTGCTAGTAAGGTGCACGAGGTCGATGGGATGCTTGTCCTGGATATGTCTTATTTTCTGACAACTGTAGTGGTTGTAAAGATTTATATCACCAGATTCCATACCTACGGCGATTATATTCTCACCGCAAGAGACGGCTGCCGGGATACTGTCATCGCCAAAATTGACATACGCAATGCAATCGTCCCATGCACTCTCTTTGAAACCTACAATTGCCAAACCATCGGGTCTTTTCCCAAATTGCTGGTAAATTGCAGAGTTCAAGGGACAGAGAGGCGGGATAATAAAGTAGATTGACGAAGGATCGTCTAAGAGGACTGCGCCGAATTTCGTCACTATCCGGCTCAGATCTGTGGACCAGCCGTCAATATTCCTCACTTGGCTATTCAGCGGGGATCGATATTTAGCCCTTCGATCCAAGTAAGCCTTCAAGTTCTTCGAAGCTCTGATTAGGCAATGAAGGTCTCCTTTGAGAGCCACCCTTTGAATCCAGGATAAAACATTGATCCTGAAAAATTTGTCCATCGCAAGTAAAAGTTTATCGGTTTCAGCAGATGCGCTATATATATGTTCGGAGAATTGAGTCATGGCATAATCAAGAAATGGAGAAGGTGCCTTTTGGCGTACGTTTGCGCTTAATAGTCGACGGTTTCGAGGCGGCTGCATCTCAACGCTGGATAGTAATTGCAAGCACGTCAACGCAATTCTTTCGTGCGCTAGTGGCTTGGAAATGCTGAACTCTCCCGCATTCTCAGACAAGAGAAACTCTCGAGCTGTAGGGTGAACTAGGCTAACTAAACCAGAGTTAGTGTCGACAGATACTAACTGGCCACAGAGCCCTTCCACGGCGCTTTTAGCGTTAGGCAGGACGGTGTTGATATCCAGATTAAGCGCTTGTGAAAGCTCCATGATTGTTAGATCCCGAGAGCTTGCCACTGTCCAGAGCAGAACGGCCTGGGAAATGTGTTTCTCTAATTTGTTCTCCATCATTACTTTAGCAGTCCTCTCATAATAGGGTATCATTCCTTCTGGGATACTCTGGAGGACCTGAAGGATGCTCTCGTTTGAGTAGACCTGCTCAAGTTCATCTAATACTAATCGTACCCATAGGAAGCAAGCATTCGATCTTTGAGTAATTTGATTGGCGAGATCCTGCTTGTCAGCACTAGCGTCAATTGGCAGATTCTCGACGCGACTACATATGTAACGTTCGATATCAGCCATGCTATCTTTGACAGGTATTTCTATGCATGTTAGTGAAAGGGTACCCTCTAGAGGGCGGTATAACCTCTGCATGTCAGGAACTTTTCGGCTTGTGATGAAAATTCGGAGAGGAAAGCTCGGCTTCTCGCCCCTGATCATTGTGAAGAATTCTTGGTATTTGTTGCACTCATCAACTGCATCGATTACCCAATATTGAGGCGTGTTCACTCGAGACTTTTTGGCGTTAGACTTATTCTTCGGGCATGTATTTTGGAGTAACATAGGTAGGTACCTGGAAAATCCCTTTTTTAAAGACTTTCATCCATACCGTACGAGCATCATCTAGATCAAACGATGAGCCTTCTTCATACAAGGAAGTCAATCTTTGGCGAATAGATGCGTTTGATGATGCCATTTGATAAGCTATGGATCGTAAAAAGTCGCCCAAGGATTGTGATGATTTGTTACCAATGTGAAAATAGTAGTAAGCACACTCAAGTTGGAACTGACGAAGCTGGGAAACGACATGTGCCGCAAGATATGTCTTGCCAGTTCCAGGGTTGGCGTAAACCCAGAAAATTGAAGGTCTTCTAGTTCCCATTTCGATACTCTGTCCAGGAAAGAACTCGTCAGGGGGGTCCCTCCAGTCTTGGAAGTCATCTCGAGAATCAATCCACTGGCATGAACCATCGATTGGTGGAAAGTGGTCGTCCGGACGGTCTGATATACCCAGATACGACTTCAAGATTTTCATTTGTTCCCGTGACATCTTAAGGTTATTTCTCGAATCTACGCGTAATTATAAGCAGGTTAGTAGCTGCAATCATAACGACCTAGTAGGTACTGCACGTATCAGCATTTGTCGCACTCACCATCTTTTAATAGATCTCCTACTGCACTGGAAAGTGCATTCTTAAGGGTCATGTAGTTAGGATCATCCATGCTGTCAAATTTGCATATGTCTCTGTGGTTAGCGTTCATATATTGAACTCTTTCATTTACAAATCCCGGTCCTAAAGTTGCGTATGATTTTATTAGCAACTGGAATATTAGAAAGGAGAGATGCTAAAACATAAGAGGTATTTACCAAGGATAGCTGAGCTCTTCTCTACAATTAAACTGGATGAGATTCCTAGGCTCATTCGCAATGTCTCGTAGAAAGAAAATATCCGTGTGTCATTCGCATATTTCCCAAAGTCATCGTTGATTAGACTTGTGGAAGTGGATCCAGTAGTTAGATCATCGATGTATTGACGAGAAGACATTATGCCGGAGACGGTAAGAATATTGTTAAGAGTCGCCGCGTAGTCAGAGCCTCTATGAGGTGTAGCAAGAAAGAAAAGGCACTTGATGCGGCCTTTGAAATCCGATACGTCCCTCGCTAGGGTGAATGCCTATCCATCCAAGTTAGCTACGCAGGAGGAACTACCCTTAGACATAAGATCTTACCTTTTTCACCACAAGTCCACCCATTGAATGCCCAAGTAATATTATAGGTCCCTGTGCAATGTGAGTTTTTGAACAGTACAATAAGAGCTGGCCCTTACTTCTGGCTTCTCTCGCAGATGCGGTGAATTCCTCATTTCTTCCAACAGCGACTGCCCAAAGTCGTGAACGTTAAGAATGCTTGACTTCGTGCTAGCCCAATCTGAGTCGTACCCAAAGCTGTGGACATTGACGTTTCGTAGGCCCGGTTCCATGGGCAACCAAAGTTGCGGCCAGAACATACGAGGATCGTTGCCCTTCCGCCAAGTCTTGATTGAGCCCCCTCTTAGACCATGTACAAATATTAGGTCAACTAGCGGTTCAGGAGAGGAATGTAAGATCCTAAGCCCGATAGGGCCTCTAACACCATCTTCACCATCTTTATCGGATCGCCTTTTCACCCATGAACTAGTAAATCGCTTCTTCAAGGAAGGTCTCGGAAAAGTAGCGGACTCTACGGCGGTATCTCCAGAGAAGGATGTGTCGTCAGTCGAGCTATAGGGTGCCGGCGAAGACTTGGAATGTACTGGCAGATTTCCGGAGAGGCTTCGTGACGTACGCGATGTGTCGCTCATTGCCTAGGTACTTTGGTCAGCGAACTTGCATATGGGCACCTCAAATAAGCTTAGATGATTGGTCACTACTCAACACATACCAATATGATATACACGCAACATACTAGAGAGAAACTATGCGGTTCGTGCTCTAGTAGATTGCAAGTAAGTTATAGATTGTTAACGAGACAAAAAGAAAGACAAGACGGACGGTGATGATCAAGCATGCTTTCCCAGGGTAACATCAGCATAACTGGAATCCTTCCTACCAAGGGCCAATCAAATGATAATATGAAGAGATGCTTGTAACGCCGCGGCGCTTATCACATACACATATGGCCTCGGCCCCCAATGCGTATTAGTCTGGAGCCTCGTGGACACCCATACGTTTTCCCTTTTTTTTCCCTCTCATACCTACTTGTGTTGTCTATACCTAGATGGATACGTAATATATTACAAAACAGTTAGCTAACTGTTCTATATATATATTCCGTTGACGACAATGAGTACCACGGTCTTAGATCAAGCCATACTTTCGGGTGAGCGATAAGCCGGGGGTACACATGGCAACAAAGCTAATCATATCAGCTTTACCTGCAAAATGTGAAGTGGTATCAGTAACACAGCACGGAAAAACAAATGTAAGTCTTAATAAATTCGACTCATATTACTCTAGTGTGCCCAGATGAGTTGTCAAGATTACCGACAGCCTACTAGAAAAGTAAGACTCTAACGTGTTATCCTCGCTTAATGGCTAACATACCTTACTACCTGTTGAGTGGTCGACCGGTCTCCGAATTGATGTTGAGGTAGATAATGAGGAGCAACAGTTCTTCATTAAAGTGAGTGTAGGTCCTAACGTATATTCAATTACTAATGGAATACCTATACGTCAAGGTTGTCGAGCGGCCTGAGTTAGTTGGAATGTCCGAGGCAGAATATGAGGGTCAAAAGGCTCTCGTAACTTATATTCCAAACAACGCCATAACTCCCGTTGGTTGGGGATTCTTGGAAAATGATACCTCGAAATCATTCTTTCTCACTCATTTTCGTCATCTGCGCGCCCGCTCCCCACCCGCATTGCAGTTCTTAGAGATCATAAAGAAACTGCATCTATCATCCGTATCGCCAACTGGAAAGTTTGGCTTCCACGTCACAACTTTTTACGGCCCTCCGCCCATGATCAACGATTGGACAGACAACTGGGAAGAGTATTTCACACGGCAGTTTCGAGCAAACTTAGTATATGCGCAACGAGAGCGTGGCGAAAATCCGGAGCTGCAGACTCTCGCTGAAGAGTTCATTGAGAAGGTGATCCCAAGGCTCCTGAGACCGCTACAGACAGGAGGTAGAAGTATCAAGCCCTCGTTATGCCATGGTAATCTCTGGGATGGTAATATTCAAATTGATGTTGAGACAAAGCAACCGATCATATATGACTCGTGTTGTTTTTATGGGCATAATGAAAGTTAGTATGAGAAATGACCCGATAAGACGTTTTTTCTACTGACGACCCTCAATGATAGTGGATCTTCAGTGTATGGGAGATCCTCGCTATGCTCTTGGAATGGAGTTCATAGATCTATATAAAGACGAAATAGGGGCATCGGAGCCAAGACAAGACTTTTATGATCGACATGCCTTATACGCGTTGTAAGCTTGATTCCAGTTACCCACATATAAGGAGAGCCGATATTGACGACTTTCAAAGACGCAATAATATATGCACGGCAGGAATGTGGCCACAGTGGGCACCGCTGTTAACAACGTATGTACCTAGACTAGATATCTCATAGCCTATATGTCAGTTACGCTAATGCATTATAGTGCCAAAGAGGAGATGCGTCGACTGCTCTCTAAGTATCCCGACGGCTTCGGCGGTTTCGAGATGGATGAGAACGATGACTCGGCGCATTGAAATTGATCAGCCCGCATCGTGTACTGATAGTCCTCATGAGTTGGTGGACTGCTGGCATATATAGAAATGGTCACTTCCACTCTCTAAATTGAAAGTTGATCCTTAATAGAGGATTGATCGATTATGCTAGGGGCCAAAGGTATTTCGGGCGTGACCAGAGGCCCAGGGGTGTTGTTTCGTGAAGAAACATTTTAATTCCAATTTTCTTTAGAGGCGGATTTTAGCGTATTAGCTGGCTGTGGCTGTGCGTGATAAACTCCCCAGCGACTGCCCACATGCGTAGCGCGTACCCTGTAAAACTGGGGCGGTCCGTAGTTCGCAAATGTACAATACGAGTACCCTATTAAAGGCTTGGCGCCGTTATTTAGCGCTAGACTAGGTGCTCTAGGGTGCTCTACCCACCAACGGCAGCTGCACGGGATTACGTATCGTACGTGGGTTGATAAAGTTAGGTACCTACATCTACGCAAACATTACAGCAGATCGTCATGTCCTGTACGAATTCTGTATGTACCGCACGAGTCAACTTTAGGCTACTGGTACTTCAACATGTGTTAAGGGAAGGAATATGTAGAAGGAACAGTCGGTAAATTATCCCCAGCACATGGCCTGGCAAGTCCCAAGGAGCCAGGGAGTCAGGTACCCAAACTTTCCAATGGTAAAGGTGCAAAATCTAAAATCTTAAGTGGTAAATCGTCATCCGACCGACGATTTTCAACTTTTTCAACTTCATACGTTCTTCGCGTACTTCGTACTAATCCATTTCTTTTCTTCTTCAACAATACCAACATCGTCATGGCATTTAGCCGCAAGTAATTCAAACAATTTGTAACATCGAATATAAAGCATCCTAAAGCATCCTAAAGCATCCTAAAGCATCCATCACCACCTACACACATCACCCGGATATCCCAGCAACGACACCTATACAGCTCCCCTCTTATACCCTTTTTCCCGCCTTGCCTCTATTCTACATATTCAATCTATGACCGCGATTCGCCTCGCCCGCGCAGATCCTCCAAGCGCCTATTAAATTTCCACGATAATCTTTTCGTAGCCAATTACTTCTACCGTGCTCGAAATCTATCAACTGTAACGTCAGACGACTTCGATACCAGCTTTATTCATACCGTCTTCATATAAGGCAATCCTCGCATCTTCTCCCCAATCCGACTTTCCGGCGCGATTCAACATAGATGTCGCAATAGAAATATCAAGCATTTCTTGATTCGCCACCATGAATGAGGGATCGTATAATAATGTTGTGCGGAGCAACAGCCCGTTCTCTCCCATGTAAGCTCTTCTTTCTGTTTATCTGGTCTCCTCTTTTTTTACTACATCATCTAGTATGCAACCATTAGGGTTATTTGCCACTAACGTCTATACTATCGTGAAGGACGCCATCTACCGCGAATAGCTACAAGGCCAACGTAAATCGAACGAAGACGAGGAAATGGGTCGAGGCGAAGGTCCAGAACTACGACGGCGACGACTGGGGCAACGAATACGAGGAAGATTACGATGAACCCGAACCCGAACCAGAGCCGGCACCTCTCGCACATCCAACATCGAGAATTGCTGCTTTACGACAACAAGCGGCGAATGCTCCCCAACAGAGGGCCTTCTCTCAACCAACAGCCACTGTCGATTCCAATAAAACCGGTCTGTCGGAGACGAGAAGTCCAAGTGGTCCGCCGGCTTTGCATATACAGACCGGAGTCGATCCGAGGTCTCGCCTAGCCGGGACTACTTCGTCTGCACATGGTCAACCCCGCTTTCCACCGCGCGATAGTAGTATGGGACGAAAGGAAGCTCCGGATTCGAGAGACATCGGCGCGTCTGGGTCAGGTACGGACTCAGGTAGACCCAGTGTCGAGAGTGGTTACAGTCGAACTGATATGAATTCTCCATCAGTAAATGCTATCCGCTCCTCGATAGAACAGCGCCAAAGAGCCAGCTTCGAGAGCCGTAACAGTTCCGATAATCCTCGTGGCCTAAAACAACCACTAGCTCCTGTCGAAGAACAGAAGAATGCGCCTCGAACCCTCGCCGACGATGCCGATTTAAGTCAAAGTCTCGCAAATCAACGTCGTCTATCCACCAGTCCCAAATTACCAGATCTAGCACGTATGTCAGGGTTTGGCGATGATTTCTTTTCGTCTTCCGGAGGTTCTAGTCCTACAGGACGTCCTTCTCTTCCCCCAATGTCAGATAGCCAGCGGACTAGTGTCGCGGGTGCCAAGCCTGGCCCATCATCTAGGCCGGATAATAATCAGCGTGACACTACAGGACTATACGAAGGGAAACACGCCCCCAGTGCACTAGAGGGGCCGAAGCTGGAGCCTAATCCCAAGATCAATATGCCGCCATTAGAGGGAGATTTAGAACCGAAGAAAGAAGACCCCGTAGGAATATTTCAATCTGCTCCGTCTAGACCTCAGCTTCCTGGGACTTGGGTATCAGAAACTGTGAGTGCCGGTTCCGAACATCCAACGCCCGCAGAAAAGGCCGAGGGGCCTGTTTCTACGTCTTTGGGCAGCATTGCAAATCCTGCTACGTCTCCAATAAACAGCAGACACGCGGAGCCTGCTGATCTTGAGCCAACCACTGCCGTTAAATATTTGCCATCAACACAGGCCGATTCAGAAGCAGCAGCGAACAATAAAACCGCTCAAGAGTCTGGGGAAACCGGTTTTAACGGACCCACCGGAAAGCACGACGGTGTTATAGCATCCAAGGTCATTTCTTCTGGACCGGGTTTTCATCCGACCCCTCAATATCTTCCGCCTCTGAAGACAGAGAACCCTCTTGCTACGTCTAGCGCCACACAGAAGGAGAAACAGGACACCCCCGCGAGCGAGATGGCACCGAGATCTTCAGGACAAAATGATTCACCCTCCCGATCATCTTTTGCCCAACATAGCGCGGCCACCACCGGATCGGGTTTCGCTCCCACTGCACCATTAAATCCACGCAGGTCTGTTGCTGCACCGGCGGAGATTATAACCCCGGCAATACAAGAGCGGAAGTCTACGATGAGCACCGTTGATACAGCATCCCCAGAAAAGGAGAGTGATAAGTTAAGAGAAGAAATTTTCAAATCCTTAAGCGCAAGCCCAGCTACCACCACACCCGATGCGAGCGTTATCCTGGGTTCGGCTACTGGCAGTTACGATCCTGCTCCAGGCGGACTGACTCGTGAGAGTACATACTTGTCTGGTGTATATGATGAATACCTATCACAGCCAGAAGAAAAGTCTCTCCAAGAAACAGGTCAACTCCTCAAGCAAGGATCTAAAGCAGCCAACGAGACCACGCCTACACCGAACATTCAGAGGGAAACTTCTTTCCCAGAGATTGCTCCCTTGAGCCCACGTAGAAGCCCAGTTCAAGAGACTAACCGTCGGCCAAGGCGCTTCTCATGGGAGAATAGCGCAGACAAAAGTATACAGGACCCAGCCGGAGCAGACCCAAATGCACCAATATCCTCGCAAGGCTTAGATTCAACTACCCAGATTGAGAATAAGCCGACTCCAGGGTTAGAATTAGGAGCAGCTAGCACTCCGAGCGCTTTACAAGTACAGCCCGAGGGTCCTAGCCCCATATCACATCAAGTTTCTCAGGTCAGCAGTCAAAGTCCTGGGGATTTATCATCGATTCTACCTGAACCACTCTCTCCCATCTCGTTGCCTCCGGACGCGATCCACGATGCCCAGACTACGATCCCCGACATTTCTCGTCTGTCGTTTGCAGACGAAAAGGAGAAAGTGCTTATCCAAGAATCGCTCCATGCACCATCCGTCGAACAGCATCCTGCTCTGTCCAATCCAATAGAGTTGGCGCCTACTACATCTCCTACTATACCATCAGCTCCAACGGCCCAAGCGGCGTCAAATTCAAAAGTTATGGCCTTTAGAGATATCCTCAACCTTGTGTCGATTGAACAGAGGATCGAGAAGTTTGATGAGACACGGAATCAATTTTACTCGATGGACTCGGGTCTGTCAAATTGGTTATCATATATGCAGGGTCAACCAGAGCTTGGGGCAGGAATAGCACAGCTGGGGAAGCAACCCGTGTCTCAAGGACAGGCATCCCCGTCTGGTGTTCAGCCGCCAACTCAACAACCTTACTACCAACAATACTTGAATGCTAGTAACCCGGGTGCACCACCAGCACAAACTGGAAGGGTGCCAAGCGGCGGTTTACAGCATATGTTTACAGGACAACCCATAAGTAGTTTCGGTCCTTCTGGTAAGGAGGTCGGAGCAAAGAGCAAGGAGCTCCTCCAGGCGGCGGGAGCATTCGGCAACAAGGGTGTGAAGTCTGGTATGAAGCTATTCAATAAAGGAAAGAATAAGCTTCGCGGAACAGGCGATAAGGTATTCTTTTAATGTTACAATTCTCTTCTCTTCATATTTTACTCAATTAGGGAGGCGGCATAGGACGGCGGCAGTGCATTGCTTTTGGGACAACATATTTCGAGTGGGTTTCTTTTAATGGTAAACGGGTGAAGTCAATGGACAAAACACAATCCTGCCCCCCTCGCAGGCAGATTCGTGTTTTTCTTCTCCGCGCCTCGCAAATTTCGCAAGCTGTCTGCTTGTATTTCTCATATGTATTGTACTGGTTCATCTCGCGGGCATACATGTTTGCAAATCGGTTGAACAAAAGGGAGTAGGTGATGGGATGGTATGTACGATTTATTGAGAAGGTGTATTTGATCGATCATGGATGGAAATAATTCAATCTATCTTAACACAGTAGTTGTAAAAATTTCGCCGAGATTTATTATTATTCGCCTCATATGTATGTACACTTAGGCTGCTTAGAGGTAGGTAAGCATCCCGCATCGAATCCTTCTCTACATGGGTTTGAACCAATCAGCTTGACCGACGGTCTCACTTCAACTCGCAAAACCCCAAAATCATGATGATCTGCCATCATATGCATTCGTTTCCCGAAACAGATCAAGACTTGGCCAGGATCGGGCGGGCGTTCTCTCGTGGCGTGCTTGTGTAACTTGTATGCATGTCTTGGTTTGCGCAATCGTACCTCTGAGCAGTCCTGTTGAAATATAATTATTATCGTTTATTAATGGGATTTGTTGATGACCGAGAACTATGTAGGTGAAGCTAGTAGCACGAGAAATGTTACGCCTAGCTATTCAATGCACTGCCATTCTATCGTATGTGATCCCGTTATAGAATGATTTCGGTGGTGCCGTCTTCTTTTTGTTGATCTAACTTACATCGCGATGGTCGAACACATAATGATTCCTGTCTTACTTACATATGCTTCTACCCTATCATCACCCCGCTAGTCGCTCCGTGTTCATTCCGCTTACTTAGTACTGCTACCATACTTACCTAAATACATTGCGGAGGCTTGACGAGTCGCCGCTAGCATGGAGAGCCGGGATAGCAAATACCTACTAGGCACCTAGTTAGAGGATATTAATAGAACTTATCCCTTCTTGGAGATCTTACCGATATCATATGCATTAGACTAATAAACCTATCGACTTGCTGGGACCAACAATCGCGATTCTTCTCGCAACATTCGATGGTTACCGATTCACTGAACAGGCTCATGGGAAAGAAGTCTACTTACCAAATAAATTAGAGTCCGCCGTTCGTGGGATTCATATAGTCAACATCAAACGTTTGCCGCGTTCGCACGTGCTAACAGGGGATATTGTCCCTCTCATTAGCACTCTTCATCATTTACATCTCCTGGTCTCACTTCATTGGTTAGATGAGGAGGGGAATGAAAAGAGAGATTCCGCCAACACAGCCACCTTATCCGCAGGGCAACACCAGCGGAAGCAACATCTTCTCCACACTCATATACCTTATTATTGTTATTATTACGCCCCCAATCCGCGATGTTGTGGCTCTAGGCTTCCCGGAGATGAAGGGTTTTCATTTGAGCCCCCAAACGTAACCGACATCATCATTTTTTACATATGATTGGAACTCGAATCATTGGCTCGTACTTCCTCTTCTCATAAGAATTGTCGTTTGTAGCACCCGGATAGCTTTTATTACAGCCCTACTGAGGTACAGTCAAGGGTACCCGGTCGGCTTAGTCCTGCCAATCAATCGAGCGCAGAGACAGGAAACGGTCCGGGATTATCATCATAAGAGAGGCCTGAAGAAGCCAAGAAAGCCTGACCAACCAGCCAACCAGGTTGATCCAGCTTCAGCTCCAGGTACCAAGCAGTAATAAAAAATTGGATCCTACCAACCATCCAAACCAGCCCATCAGAACCCAGAACCCCCCGTCATATCCGCTGCCGTCCACCGTTCACTGACCACTGTCTACCGTCCATCCATCTTAGGCATCCCAGCAATTTCAATTCCAGATTCCGCCTCTTCGTCGGGAACGCGAACACGTCTTTCACCGTCGCTTGTGCCCCAACTCCACTTCTTCAACTTCATCTCTGTCAAATATCCCTATCCAAGGTCGCCCACCTCTTCGACGACGAGTCCCAGGTCCTTCACCGTAGTCGTTCCTCTCTGGGGCTAGTTGCATTCTTGGTTAATGAGGTACTTTTCTACCCTTCCTTCGCGCGTCTTCAGCCCGGTCTAGTTTCGCCTATTTCCGAGACAGGCCTTCTCTTCCTTACATAAATTCTCATCTCAAGGCTTTCGCGACAAAAGAGCCTCTGTCTGCCGTTCGTCAATTGTACGTATAAGCACATATCAGCAAGCACCAGCCTAGTTGGGAACCAATCTCCATCGATCCGCTCTTAAGTGGAAGGAGATTTCAAACGTAAGCCGGTCAAAACAGGCCGGCAGCATTGCAGCGGGCACTACATCAGTACTCGAATCAAGTGCTAGAGAACATAATGTCGCGCAGTTAAATTGCCAATAGTGGATTTGAACAAGTGCGCCAAAGTGACATCGTCGGGGATTACCAGCTTTAAACCCTTAACTGTCCAATTGACCGCCCACGTCAGATCATGACAGTTCCCATGGCTGCTGACAGGACAAACTCGCCAGCTTTCGGCGGTCCTCAACCGCATGAAAACAAGCCCAGCTCCGGTTTCACACCACTCCCGCCCATTCGCAGAACTTCAACTATCGATCTGTTATCAAAGACGAAGCTCAGTACTGATGAAGACGACAGGATCCCGTCACCAGTTGGAGATTCGGATAATGATGTGCCTCCAGTACCTCCCATGAAAGAGGATATGAGCTATCAAAACGGCAATGGGCATATACCTGGCCAAGGACCGGTAAACCAGGCTATCGCGCATCCAAATCAATCGCAAAATTTCAGTCAACCACCTCAACAACATCCCGTTCTCGCCAATGGTCAACCCCAAAATTCAAATGGGTATCCTACTGGCAGAGGCGCCCCTCAACCTAATGGATTCCCGCAACAGGTGTTTATGGGACAGGGAGGACCTGTAAGCCCGCATCATCAATTTCCAGGTCAACCAGGCGCGCCACCTATGCAGAATCCCGGCCAGCCATTTATGTCGCAAATGGCTGGCAATCCAATTCAAAAATTCCCTCCCAATAGTCAATGGAAGCTAGAAGAATCTCATCTTTCAGAACCTCTAATCCAGCACAAACCCCGCCCGGGCGCAAATAGCCCGTCGCAACAACAACAACCTGGTTATTATGCAGCATATGATAAAGAAACCGAGGATCCGTTACCGCCAGCAAAGGGGCAGAGCGCATCCGGCCCGCGACCAAGGAATAACAGCAATAGCATACCCCCCGTTTCAGCAGAGCGGTTTCGTAAGCATAACATTTTCGTTCCTCATGGCCACGACCCAGGTCAACCCGGGCCTCCGCATCAACCTAGCCACCCTCACTTCCGAGGCGGGCCCAACGATGCAGCCAGCCAGGGTGGAAGAGGGTCGCATGATGCCGGACCTAGTAAGGAGATGGATGGTAAGTTGACCCGACTTATTATAGCTAACCATATATCTAATACCATTCGTTAGTCCACATTGACGAAGTGTCGGTCTCAAGTACTAACAGCGAGGAAAGACCCAAGGATGGTAGAAGAGGTTCGGGATTTTTTAGTCTACCTAACCGTCGCAACACAGGAGAGCAAGGATCTGAGCAAAATGCATCTGGAAAGGAAAAGAGCTCGTTCTTCGGTGGAGGGGCTAACCACAATAAATACCAACCGAAGCAAAAATCTGGTCTTGGCATGCCGAGGACCTCTACATTTGAACATGATGACAACCCGGAGCAATCATCAATGAAAAAGCGGCTCTCCGAACTCACCGGGATGATTAAAGGAGTTGGGAATGCAAGGGAGGGAGCAAAGGACGATCAACCCGCGAAGCCAAGCACTGCGTATCCTTCTTCAAGACCTTCAATGCAGGGCCCGATGCGAAATCAAATGGGACAGATGCAGCCAAGCCCGTTGGGGGCGCCTCCGCTTGGAATAGGAAGAAGTAGCACGGGTGGAATGCGACCTCCGGAAACTCAGCAACTTCAGAATGTCGAGGAAGAACGCGAGAAGAAACCTATGAGTGGATTCTTGGGTGGACTTTTTAATAAACAAGGATCCAAAGCTCCAGAGTCGAAACAGCAAAATCAACAGACGCCGCCGCAGGTTCAACGTCCACCACAACAGTTTCCCATGCAGCCTAGCCAGTTTAGACCAGGTCAGATGCCACCTCCTGGACAACAATTTCCTCCACACCCGTTGTTCGCCGGTCAACAACCTCCTGTTCAGGAGAACATACCAGGTCAACAGGGACGGCAACCAATGGTGCCAGGGCAACCCAGTATAACATCGCCTTTATCGCCTCAATTTCTCGGGACTGCGCAAAGAGTGATGATGCGGAGACCTTCGGAAATAACCGTCTCCTCCCAGAACCAACCAGCTGGGACACCAGTATCGCCCAGCCAACGATCACAATTCGGAATACAGCAAGGTCCACAAGTCAACATTCGACCAGCAACCGCGCAAGATGCCGAAGGTAGAAACATGGGTAAGCCATCTGGAGATGATGTTTTTTCAGGGCCCGTGATACCCAGGGACTCGCCCCACCGTTCACGCCCGTCTTCTCCGGACGTTGGCGGGTCACAGATCGCAACTCGAATCACCCCTAATAGAAAACCTGTGGGGTCTGGTTTCGCGAGGCAGGACGGACAATCGCCGACATCCTCGCCTCAGACCAAGAAACCAACGAAGTCTAACGATCTAACTCAACATGATAATACCGAGGATGAAGAGGTATTATCTAGTCAACTTCCATCTGGTCAGCAAAGCCCTACCCTTGGTAAGTTAGGTCACGTGCGCCAGACGTCTCTTCCGTCCCCAGGACGCCCCCTCATTACATCTCAGCCCGGCCAGGCAAACTATCAGCCTGGCGTGGGCGGCACGCCGATCTCTCCGCAAGGGCCGATGTCTCCCTCGCGAGACCAGCACCTACAGGGCCTACCGAACGAAGGCCCTCAGAGACAGCGCGGCATGTCACAACCGACTCAGGTGCCGGTCGGCTATCTTTCTTCTCCGTCCGGTTTCAGTCCTCAACATAACCCGGGCCAGATTCCCCCAGGATGGGGCCCTAACTATTCCTTCGCTAACCAGCAACGTCCAGGCCAACCCCATCCGAATTCTCAGGGTGTGCCGCGCTTCGTCGGGACCCCGGCCCTGCCGCCGGATCAGCAGAAGACTATAAACAAGTTCTTCGGCACAGATCCTAGGGATAAGAATATTCCCACGCAGCAACCGCCCAAGGAGTCGAAGGAGAAGACTGCGAAGGAAAAGTTTTTGGGCGCATTCAAGCGCGTTAGCAAGCAGAGTGGTTCTGATTCCGGCGGCTCGCCGAAGCCGGAGAAGGTGCAGCATCAGAAGCCACCGCCTGGACATTCGACGCCGCCGTCGATGAGACCGCAACAGCCGGGTCAGCCTATTACGCAGCAGCAGGCGATCATGACGCGTCCGCAGATTAGCGGACCGTCGCCGGCTGGTCCACTAGGTCCGATGAGCAATTTGCCGCCGCAAGGCCCGATGTCACCTGGTCAGGGTCGCGGAGCGCCAGGGCAGCAGGGGCCGTCGAATTATGGTCCGATGAATCCGCCGATGATGTCGGGAGCTGGACGGGGTAATCCATCGCCGCCAGCGCAAGCAGGTCGGGGACAGGGGCCCCAGGGAGGGTTGAAGCCTCAACAATTAGTACAGCAGCGTCGGAGATCAGCGCAGGACTTAGAGCCACAGTACGATCAAGTTCCCATTCCGCGCGGTTACGAAGCCGTTCACGGGTACGGAAACGCGGGTATGATAGCAACATCACCGTATAATGTCGGACGCCCTAGCCCGCCGCCCGCGTCGCATCAACAGTTCCAGTCCTTTGGGCCGCAGGGGGCGCAGCAGCAGCAACAATGGAGTCAAGGACAATTGCAGCCGGGCCAACCGCCGTCTATTAAGCGAAACGATGGTTCCGAATCGAGTACGCCGACACAATCTGATCAAGGCACTTTCTTAGATATGGCGCCGACCCCGCCGCCTAGACCATCGCAGGACGAGTTCCGATATGATCGCCAAGCACCTCCCCCCGTACCCGCGCAATTCTTGCGCCAGCAGCCTCAACCACAAAACGGACCCGTACTTCCCCCGAGACCAGAGGTACAAATACAAACGCAAACACCGAGCAGTTCAAACTGGGGTAGCGCTCCAGACAGCGCTCGCAGCGCACCACGAAGCAAGGACGCTCCTTTCATGAGCGGCAACACCCTCCAATCCAAGCCCTCAGACCCGAACGTGTCGCCACCCAGCGATAACGACGACGTGCAACGGCCGCAACACCAACACATCGCGACGGCAATGAGCAACAGTCCCGTCCACCCTCCCATCCTCCAACCCGGAACCCCACAGTCCATGTCTCTAGGCCCCTCCAACGTAAACGCAAACCCGAATGTCCAACGCGCATTCTCACCTACAAGCGCACCAATGCAATCCTCCCCCTCACCGAACCTAAACCCGAACCCCAGCCCGCCAACACGCACCCCGCAACCAGCGCAAGAGCCCGAGACGCAGGCCACGCGCCTCGTAAGCAAGATGTCGGCCAGCGAGCCCCTGCGGAACATGAACATGAACGCACACCCGGCATCGCTTAGCCCCGATATCATCGCCGCGCGCGCCGCGAGCGTGAGTCCGGAGCCTCCTGGACCGCCTAGGGCGCCGTTCCACCAGGTGTCGAGCACGAGCTTGAATGTGATGAGTGTGGATGTGGGGAGGGCGAATGAGGGGGCTGGGATGGGAGTTAGGGATGACGATTTGTATGATGCGACGCCTAGGGTGGGGAGTGCGATGGGGGTTTACGGTAGTCAGGGGATGGGGCAGGCGCAGGATGAGAATATTAAGTATGCGGGCTCCGAGAGGAGTCGGTCTACTGTTAACGGGGTTGCTTCGAACGCTAGTCTTGCGACTGCCGCTGGAGTTGGTGCCGGAGCTGGGGTGGGGCTCGGTGTTGGGTTGGTGGTTGATGCGGCGAGTCAGAGGGGGTCGGACGACTCGTCGTTTTCGGAGGAGAAGCAGGTTTCGAGTAATATGGACTCCGAGGAGAAGATCCTGGTCGAGCAGCCGGTCGAGCTGGCTGCTGTCAACGACGACGATGATGGGATTCCCGTCATGAGCGCTACTTCGTACCCCGGCCAGGAGTGGAATCCTTACGGGGCGGGGGAGTTTGGGGATTGGGATTAGGGTTGGGAGTAGGGGTGTTGAGTTATAAGTTCCAAGTTCCAAGTCGATGGTGGATATGTCTACCATTACTTACTACCTATAAATACGGCGGTATCTAGACGCTTGTCGATGAGATTTTTGAAGATATTTTGAAAGGCATGGATACGAAGCAGACGAAGCGAAGCAAAGCGAGGGAGAAAAGGGATAATCACATCTAGCATATTTTAACTTGGGTGGTCATTTGGATTGAAGATTTTGAGATTTGAGATCTAATCGGTTTACATACCTACCTACCTAGTACCTAGTACCTACTTTCTTCTAGCGGTTTTAAGATTTCAGTCCCTGTTTTATATGACTGGCGGAGCAGAACGGATACATCTTGGTATAAGTACTTTACGCTTTGGCTGTCTCTTCTGTTCTATTCTGTCAGGTACTTTTTACATACCCCGGTGGAAGTTGTTTGCCTATTTATTTGCCGGATTATGAGATGAAGTGAGATGAGATAGGGTCTGTTTATTGAAAAGTTGGAAAACTGATATTCAGGTACCGACCTACCGATAAATATCTTGAAATTGCTAGTAGTGAATATAAGCGCTGCTTTACTTATAAGTTCCAAGGTTGTTATACAAAACGCATCTACAATGAGCGTTTAGAAACTCTCAATTATTGCTAAGCTATATATAAGTAAGTACTTAATAAAGCAAGCCTGTCTTTCTAAACCATAGGTTTACAAGACACCTACCTAGGTATTCGACATAGTTTCAAGTTAGGTAGGTATATAGAAGAAGGCAACACGAAGCCCTGGAACTACACTCCAGACAAACAATCCCATTTACTATGTACGAAGACTATATAAGGTAGCAGAAGCTCCACTTGGTTATTTGTCGGTTTCTAGATTCCATTGTTTGTTGAAAGTTGAAAGGTGAAAGGAAAATTCCAGTCCATTAAAACATTGGCCTCTTTGACCAACATGGCCGCAATCGGATCAGCCAAATCGTCCTTCCCTGAGAACAATCGTAGAAGTTTAATCATCACCGCGGGAGTCAATTTCTTATCCTTGTAAACTCACCGCCAGTAACATCACAATATTACTCGTTATCCCTAAATCCAAAATGAACAATATAGATATTGCAAAAGCTGTTGCCGAGCTCCGGCGATATATCGACATGGACCCTCGATTTACCTATCACAGTTTCATTGCTGCCGGGTCTTATGGAAGCACACATCGTATACAGTATAAAAACCCTAAGACCCAGAGACAGACTGATTACGTGGTTAAGAAGGCCGCAGCGAGCCCCAGCGGACGGCAATCTATGAGAGAAGAAAGAGAATTCTTGAAGGTACCTATATTGCCTGAGCCCAGAAGAAACTACCAATAATAATAGGAGGCCACTTGAAATTAACTTCATATAGAGATTACGCGGCGGAAGACATGTAGTGAGGCTTCTCAATTTACCAGAGGATCCTCTGTCCGTGTACGGTATGGAAGGAGAGTGGATTGCATTGGAATGGCTGCCAAACGGTACACTGGAAAGATTCGTCCAAAGAGCAAGAGCGGCTGGGTTTACCCGACTTCCAAACCGTTTACTATGGAGGTTTTTCTTATGCTGTGAGTACCTATACAGCAGCATTGTCATCTGAATTATTTAACTACAAGAATCTCGTCATTGTTGGCCGAGCTAACAGTCACATAGTGATAAGGGGTCTTTGTGCCATAAATGTAAGTTGTGCCCGGAATCAACGACCAATACTCCGTCCTCCCCTCCCGACTTAAGAAACAAAACTCGGCCTTTCTTATTACATGTATTGATCTTTTAATTAGTGGCCCAGAGGTCGTGAAGATGCCCACGTAGAAACGGAAATCCCGAGACCGAACGAACCGGGATCTAAGTTAACACATAATGACTTACACGATGGGAACAGTAAGCGAATAAAGGAAAACACTGTTGAAAGATCGCTAACATGTGTCCAACCAAGTTCTTATGGGGGATTTCTCCTCGGGTGAGCACAATATGACGCCGCTACTAAAGATCATCGACTATGGCCTCATGGGGGAGGAATATTTTGCAACGGATGCGGAGGAACAGGCCGTTCGAGTAAATGTCCACGAAATGGGACAGGTTCGTTCTCTGCCAGAAATATCAATTCCATGCCCACCTCACTTACTTATAATGTATTAGCGAATGATGGAACTTATGGTCGTAGATGACCAGTTTGAACTAACACTAGACTTTGCTATGATGTTTCACCAAGGCCAGTGGATACAGACGCTCTCCTCGGCAGTTACCCCGCGGGAGCCGGGAATGGCTAATCCAGTACCGGGCGTTGACGATTTGATGGTGACCATCGTTGGTCTATGTATGGCAACAGATGAATATCGCCACTTCAAACCGAATTTGACGGACTTAACAGATTGGATAACAACAGCTATTAGAGAAAGAGACCAAGAGTTTTATGGGGGGTACGACAGCGAAAGTAACGAATCGATAAAACAGCTTTGTCAGGATCTCATTTTAGAGCCATAAAAGACCTAAGTAAAGCATTTTTGTAGGTGTTGACAATCTCATTTTCATTATAACATACTGGAATCGTAAAATGTTCTAATCTGTATATAGGTGCCTAATCAAGTTGAAAATATAACTATCTATCCTTACGACTCATGAACGAGGGTGATTGACATTTAAAAGGCATGATGAAAGCGTCTACAGTCGATTATAACAATCCTTTATCTCGGGGATTGCGGAGTTAAAGGTACCTAGGTAGTCAGCGAAAAATGCAACTTGCCACTTACTCGCCAGCTGACACATATGATACAACAGCTGGTGGTAATTTATCACGAACTGGAAGAAAGCGGTAATGTGGCTGCTCCCAAGGGCTGATTATAATATCGTGGTTTTATACCTGAAGTTAATAGACATCTGATCGATTCTAAATAGACCAAATCTAGTGAATGGGCTAGGACACATTTAAGACCCTCGAGGTAAGGGATGGAGATATGTCTAGGTATAGACTTCACATGTGAATGTTCGTAGGTTTCACATCAATGAGCGCAATTGTAATTGTTTCAAGACCATGGCAGATCAGTTCCTGTGACCGGGTATACTGACGCCTCTAGTGGCTACTATTAATCCACATATCTATGTCTTACTAGGTAGCTTGGGGTAGTTCAGTTCATACTCATATCCGGTACTGTTCTGAACGCCCAGCAACATCCATCCAGGTCCTCACTGGCCTAGCTCATCCTCCTCAGACACCTCTTCCCCTGCCTCGATAGCCTTCTGTCTCTTCTTCGTTTGACGATCTTTCTTCTTCTCTAACAACTTGCTCAACGTCTTCGCAGTATTGAACACGCCCCCAGTACCAGCACCACAGTTGGCGCAGCTCGGGTCCTTCCTATACCTCTGCAGCGCGCAAGGCAGGCAGAAGTAGTGTTGACACCTCGTCACGATGGGTTCCTTATACGGGCCCTTGCATATAATACACGCGAACGGGATCTTCTCCAGCAGCGCTTCCTCCGCCGCGTCGAAGCCGTCGTCGTCGGCTTTGGCGCCCCGACCCGCTACTACTTTCCCACCTATATTCTTTTTCCCTTTCGTCACGTTCTCCCATTCTCGGTCGAGTTGCCAGCCTTGCTTGTAGTCCTCGCGCGCGTGCAGGAACTTGCAGTTGTCGCCGAACCCGCAGAAGCCGGTTTGCTTGTAGTCTTTGCATACGTCGGGCGCGAAGTCGGTGACGGTGATGGTTCGGATGTTGGTCGCGGCTTTGATGGGGCCGACTGTTCGGTTGGGCGCGTCCGGGTTCTTCTGGATGAACTTGGTTTGGTTGGCTAGGCCTTTGTAGGTCCCCTCTGGTTGTGTCGGAGCTTCTCCCGCGTCTTTGGGTTTAGGTAGGGGTCGCGTTTTGCCTAGAAGGTTTGCGTCTTCATCGAACCAATTCGTCTGCTTGGTCGCATCGTTTGTGCTTGTGATTGGGACGCTGCGATCGGCTTCAAAGACGGTGGCGCCATAATTTTGGTCGGTGCGTTTTGTGTTGCTCTTGGAGGAAGCCGTCACGACTGCTGTGTTCCTCTTACGTCGCTTTACTCGCTGGCCTGATTCGTCTTCGGATGAGGTATAGTCATCGTCGCTGTCGCTGTTGGCTGGTGGTGGCGTTGCTGGTCGTTTTCTGATATTCGCCTTTCCCTTGGCGCCTCGTTTCTTGAAAATGGCGACTGGGGCAATTGGAGCATCCGTGGCTGCTGCGCCGTTTGACACATTCTCGTCAGCCATAGTGTGGAAAATTTGAACGGAATAGATGGTCGCAAGCTCTTTGTTAAGTTAAGGGTCAATAATATCAACGAAACAAGTTTGCGTCATGAAGCTTAGAATACCGAGATGTTTCTAATCGAAATGTTCTAGAAATTATATTGCATAAGTGATATATTACTAAGAGGAGGACAGTTTCGAAGCTAAGAATTTGGTACGGTGTTTCCATTGGCTGGAATTTCTTCATGCACCAAACTGGATCTGTATTAGCTTCGGGATGGGTACAGTGCGACCGTGGAGTACCCAATTATTGTTCTTTCAATCATCAGCCTTGTTGTTGTCTCGCCTGTCTCGCCTAGCGGGAGTTTAAATCAACAGGGAAGCAGGGAGCCCCTCAGCTCTAAAATTGGGTTTATGCGTAACAGCGCGTACTTAGGTAACATTGATGTGCAACTCAAGTGGCTCCAGTGGTCCAATTGGTTTACCGCTCTTGCTTGTGAAGTAAACAAATCCAGTTGTTTTTTCGTGTCGAGCTTCATCGTATCACTTGCTTGCTTTTGCAAATCTATATCGATCGTGTTAGCTTCAAAAATAGAATCTTCCAACAACGAAGATGGGAAAATAAAATGCATACATGTAAAATGTCTTATTTCTTTAAATAGTGAGTGGGTAGGTTATATGTCTAAGGTGAATCAGGGTCAATAATATTCAGGTATTATTGTCCTATCGATGTGCTCCTATACGTGTCGGTCGCACTGTACAATCTCACGTAAACTCACGCAAAGACTTAGCGGATAAGCACGTGTTAATGTCTGTAAGTTAGACTTTGCGCACTGTTCTCGGGATATTACATGATCCTTACCTTCTAGGTAAAGCAGTAACTAGGAAGACCTGGGACGAACTAGGACGAACCCAAGAATACGCCATATCCTTGACGTAGCTCACTTCTGCACCTGCACCCACACTTCGTCACCGCAAACCTCTATGCGCGGGTGTTCAGGGTGTTGCAATTGTTTAATACAGATTTACCGTCCTCTGGTCTTTGACATTGTCAACGCCCTCTTCCGTCCTTCTCTACCCTTTTTATCCTTATCCCTTATCCCTATCCTCTCTCTCTCCCTCTTGTTTCTTCCGTATCCCTTTTCCCCGTCTGATCCCGTTCCTATTATTTTGTGAGACAGATCCAGCCAATTCAGGAATTCGGCAGATTTAACTATCTGACGGATTTTCCACAAGAAGGGTCTCCGAATTCTTAGGATCTCAGATTCCCGTCGGGTTCATTGTTTCTTCTTAAGCAGGACAGGACGCGTCGTTTTATACACGGCAGCTGGGCAACTGCATCCGCATATCAAGGTACTTGTACTTGTACTTAGTTGTACTTGTCTGGGACTCTGCGTGCTATGCAAAAAGATACCTGCGTTTATTAACCAGTACACTCGTTTGATCAAATTACCTATTCGGACACTCGCTGACTCCCACCCCACCGTTCACTCTTCAACAATTTTCATCTATACGTCCTCTTTTTGTTTCCTCTATTTCCCTAAGAAAATATAAAAAACTCCAAGACAAAATCATCGGATCGGATCACTGGTATCACTGGATCACTGGATTAATCGCGACAACCTGGGTTCTACCTATTTCTTTCCCGAAGGAACTTTTGTTTTGTTTAATTGTTAATACTTACGTACTTTTCTCTTTGCCAGTACTTAATCTTGACGTTTTCAACAAAGCAACAATTGCGACAATTCGAACATCCATTTCAACTCGTCTTCCGCCGATGCGCCGATTCAATTCTTCTATTCAAAATTCTACGTAATTATTTTTGACTACTTCGACAGCTAAAAGCTCAAAGCTAATTGAAGCTACAGCTATAGCTACGGCATCAAGTTACACGAAGTCACCTGGTACTTTTTGATTGAAGCTTAAAACCGTACTAATTCTTTTTTCGGTCGCCTAAGTCGCGTATCTTTCGTGCTACAACCTTGGACCTTGGAATTGTTTAGCTCTGTTGTTCCCTTTTTTTTCGCGTTGCACCGTTCATAACATCGACCGCGCACTGTACTTCGTTACCTCGTACCAAGACCGTCCCTACAATTTCATAATCTCAACCAACCTTTGGACCTAAGAACCTGTCAATCTGCCAATCTGCCAAAAAAAAACTGGTCAGACTTTCGCCCGATCTTTTTTTGCGCACGCGTAACTCGTCCTTGCATCTGGACATCTGGAATTGCACCAGTGAACATCGGATTTCTCACACCATTAGCTCGACCTCTAGACGCCCGAGAATTCCAGTGTATTCGAGATTCGAGATTTGAGATTCGACATTCGACATATTCTAATTGAGCTGAGACTCTGATCTAGAATCGAGAAACGTCATTCTCCGAAAAGGTACGGTACAATCATATCACGTTCACATCAAATTCACGTTCATTTCCCAATTCTCATTGACAGCAACACGCTGTACCCTGCACACGCTGCATAGCGCCGCATAGCACTGCCCAGCAAGAAACCCGGTTCGTTAGTTGTTCGCCCTACACTATTTTTCCCCCTAATATTTGCCATCATCCAACTCATCCGACGTCAACGTTAAGCCAACGTGTAATCGGGCATTGTCAAATCCACACCACCATACGCGTCTTCATTGGTGTGTTGTTTTGCATGCTGGGCTTGTCTTTTACCACTCGATCCCTAACCATCAATTAGGCCCTTTCTCTTTGGCTATTAGCCCATATTAGCCCAGGGGTATCGCTGACTAGCTCCAGCCACGTCAAAAATCCCTGGTCAGATCGCTTTTTTACCTTTTAATTATTGCGCAGCGCCTTCCGTTTTTCTAAATCCGCGACTTGACGACCTTCGCGTCTTTAATTTAATCTGCATGCCGCAACGTTAATCCAAGGGGAAATCACATTCTCCTTGGTTCTGTGCAACTAGCAGCGACCACGATGGCCTTCTACGGTACTCGCGACAGGCCTTCTAGGACCTCGTCGCCCGTACCTGCCATCGACCCTCACCATGATCCTTTCGTGGCGGTCGCGTCCCCCCCTAGTTCCAGCCATCACCGATTCTCCAATTTCGATTCACAAATCTTCGCCCTCGGACCCAATGCATCACAAATACAGGCGAAAAAGGCGTTAGAAGCCCATCTCGCCGAGACTGATCGAAGAATGGAAGAAGCTGGAAAACTAGGAACTGCGTTAGTTCAACAACGCAAGGAATTAAGCGATAGATTAAGAGAAGTGGAGAAATTGCAGGCCGAAGAAGAACTTTCTGACGATCTGCGTCAAAAGTTAGCAGAGATTGAGAAAGATTACAACGATGTTGCTAGAGAGAGCGCACGTGCATTCCTACCAAAGCAGAGAGTTCCTAGTAATGAGGTTTCTGCTGGATCCCCCTTTGTTCCCGAAGGCAAAGGTGGAAGGGTAAGCTTTCCCGAGACATTTCGATTTGGAGTTTAGTGTACTAATTGTTTTCTCATACAGCGTTCCGTGAGTCCCTCCAAATTCGAAGCCCAAGCAACGGGTTCTCCGACCAAATTTAGTGTTCCCAACCGAAAAGTTCGCAATCAACCGGCAAACCGAATCCACGACATCGAGTTCGCTGCAGAAATCAGTCAATCCTTGATCGCCCAAGTGCGCAACTTGCAGGGCCTTCTTGCCGAGAAGGAGGAAGAATTGAAGGAAGTCAAGAATGAGAAATCCAAACTTGAATATGAAGCCGAGGGTTTCCAACAGCGAGTCAAGTCTTTGGACGAGAGCGAGCATCGGTACAAAGATGAGAACTGGAGCCTCGAAACTCAGGTCCATGACCTCATGGCTAAAGAACGGGAGGCACAGGATCGTGAGAAGAAATTGAACCAGGCTCTCAACATGATCCAGGCCGAGAAGACTTTCATCCAAAGAGAATTAGACGAGGTTAAGATGAACCACTCCAAGCTTAGCGAGGAACATGCTACGACAATGAAACATCACGACATAGAACTCGGCACCGCAAAGCGTAACATCGTCATCGCAGAATCTGAACGTACTGCCCTTCGTAAGAAGATTGATGATTTAACTGGTCAGAATCAAGAACTTGCCAAGGCTGTGTCGGCTTCACAGAGAGCGAGAATTATCGAACGCGAATCAATTCTTGGAATGGCCGAAGACGGTTTTGACGCGGCTCATGACAAGACAACTCCCGAGCATTCGCCTCCTCCTTCACCTGTGAAAGGAACGCCGCGACACTCTATGTTGGAATCGGAAACGCTCAAGACATCTTTAGGACACGCTCAGCGAACGATCCAGAGCCTAAGAAATAATGTTCACCGAGAGAAGACCGAGAAGCTCGAACTGAAGCGCATGCTCCAGGAAGCCCGTGATGAACTCGAGAAACTGCGACACGATCCCATAGTCCAGAACAAGCGTGCACGCAAGACCGATTCCAGGGAATTCAAGAAACCACTTCGACTACTAGGTGGTCTACGGACTGTTAGAAGCGAAGTCTTTTCCGAGGACTCGAACTGGGAAGATCAACCCGATTCTACCAGCCCTAGCCGTTCGACTTTAGCCTCGCGGGGATCCAGCAAGTTCCAGTCCGTAGCAGAGGAGCCATGCGAACAGTTCGAAACGGCCAATGAGACCAGTGACGCGGCCTTTGAAACCGCACACGAGCCGTCAACTGAGACCGACGACTTCCATACAGGCGCCGAAGAGTTTTCAAGCGATTCCGACGAAGATGAAGATGACGCCTTGACTGAGACGGACAGTCCTTCGAAGCGTCGCACGCCTAGGAATAGGCAGCCTAGCTTCATCGGCTTGAATCGTAGCGGCTCTTTGCATAGCACAGCATCCACCGAGGATGATGACTATCCTTTCGATCATGACAACCGAACACCAACCATGTTGCCGCCTCTGCAACCGAAGTTCCCTCTGCGTGTGAGTCGTGGTGCTTTCCGCCGATCGAGGCAGCCTAGTGAGGAGCCCGCATTCCCAAGCAGCCCCCCAAGCGTTACAAGCAGCACAGCAGGCACTCCGCAACAGCGCATTCAAAGTCTGGCAGCGGAACTGGGCGATTTCAATAGTGATAATGACTCGACTCTGTCAGCGACTCCTAGTAGAAGGTCCTATAGGGGCCGGACAATGTCACCGTCTCCTCCGCCTCCAGTTCCTCCACTACCAAGGGTAATCATGGTTGATAATGGCACAATGACCGACGCCTTGGACACTGCCGCAAGTCGATTCTCGACATCATCATACGATTCGGTTGCTCATGATCTGGATGATAAGCTTGCTAAGTTTCCTTCTCCTCCCACATCACCGCCGAATAAGGGCGCTGGCTTTGATTCTGCACGGAATGTGGAGTCTCTTCCCGACTCTAACACGCACGCGGCTGAACTTGCAGCGCTTCAAGCCCAACATGAGAAGGCACTAAAGGAATTCAGCGATGAAAAGGCGGCTGCCTATGCTTCTGCTTTGGAAGAGCTCAAGAGTCAACATGCGGAGCAACTTAACAAGGCGCAAGCTGACGCTAATTGGGCTCATACACAAGAGATTGCCACACTCAAGTCAAGTCATGCCGACGAAGTCAACAGGTCCATTAGCGATATTCGGGCTACTCATGCACAGGAGTTGGAGAATTTGAAGTCCAGCCACACGGACGAGGTTGCTAAGGCTCTCTCTGGTGCCCAAGCTACCTATGCTCAGGAGCTCGAGATGCTCAAGTCGGCTCATGCCGAAGAGATCAACAAGGTTATTGCCGAAACCAATGCAGTTCACTCTAAGGAATTAGAGGCGCTCAAATCAAGCCATGTGGAGGAGACCAACAAATCACTTGACGAAGCCCGCGCACTCCACACACGGGAAATCGAAGAGCTTCGTTCAAGCTATGCTTCCCAATCCGCAAAGGCAGCTGCTGAGAGCCAGGCAATGCACGCTCAGGAATTGGATGCCTTGAAAGCCTCACTTGCCGAACAGTCATCCCAGAAAGAGCTGAACAACAAGGCTGCGCACGACGCCGAGTTGGAGGCACTCAAATCTTCTCATGCTGAGCAAATCGCGATGCGTGAATCTGAGATCAAGGCCACGCATACTAGTGACTTGGAGAGCCTGAAGGCGAGACATGCCGACGAGTTGAGTAGTGTAAAGAACGATAGTGACAGTCGCCACGCCGCAGAGATTGCTGCTTTGGTTGCCGCGCACTCTGGCCAGGTTGACCAATTGAAGACCGAATTGTTCAATACTCATGCTCAACAAGTCCAAGCCCTCCAAGCCGACTACGCAGAACAGCTTAGCAAAGCGAGACAGCAGTCTGACGGAGCCCACTCGGAAGAGATTGAAGCATTGAAGGCAGCTCACTCCAAGCAGATCGAGGAGGTCAAGAATACTCTTGTGGCGAGTCATACTGCGGAATTGGATTCAATCAAGACAGCTCACGCTAAGCATATGGATGACCTGAAGAAGGAGAATGCTGCTCTGCATGCCGCGGAGATTGCAGCGCTTATCGCCTCCCATAGCAAGCAGATCGATTCCGTCAAGGCTGATAGCCAGGCAACGTTGGCAAGAGAGCTCGCGGCCTTGAAAGAAGCCCATGCACAGGAGATTGACACACTCAATAGCCAGCATGCTGCTACTCGTGCTCAGGAGTTGGAAGCCTTCAAGGCAGCCATCGATAAACAGGTTGAATCTTCTCAGACCGAAGGCGATGCTGCGCACACCAAGCAAATCGAAGCCCTTAATGCCGCCCACGCTGAGGTTCTGGAGGCTCAAAAGCGCGACAGTGAGAAATCACAGTCTCAAGCTTTGGAATCACTTAAGGCCGCTCATGAACGAAACATTGAGGCTCTGAAGAGTGAGCATGCTGCTTTAAGGTCGAAGGAATTGGACGAAATTTCTTCTACCCATCTCAAGGAATTGGATGCTTTAAGACAAGAACATGAGTCCTCTAAGACTCAAGCTCTTGGAGATTTAGTCGCCTCTCATTCGCAGCAGCTTGAGGACCTTCGACAGAGCCACCTACAAGACTTGGCGAATTTGCGCTCGGAGCATGAGTCTGCCAAGGCTAAGGTAATAGAGGAACTCACTAGCTCCCAATCACAAGAGGTCCAAGCTCTTAACCGGGACATTGAGTCGAAGGCTGCTGAGATCACCGCACTGACCACTCACCACGCCAAGGCTCTGGAAACGCTCAAGACCGAGTCCGAAGAGGCGATGTCGCAAAAGGAGCGAGAGCTTACGATTGGTCGTGAACAGGAACTCGAACGCCTCAGGGTTGCACAAGAAGAAGCCCAGGCTAAGATTTTGCTTGAGTTGAGGAACAACCACTCGCGCGAAATCGAAAAGGTTCGCCAGGACGGTGAGGAACGCCAGTCTATAGCCTTAGAAAGTGAAAAGAACAAACACTCTAGAGAGCTCGAGGAGACTCTTGCTAGAGAACTAGAGGCTCTGAAGACTGAACACGCTAGCGTTCTTGAGTTACTCAAGAGGGATTACTCCATAGAAAAGGAGAGACTCTTAGCAGATCACGCAGCGGAGCTCGAGGCCCTTCGGAAATCTCTGACGGTCGCACCACCTACTCTTGGCTTCTCTTCTATGACTACAACTGAAACGGAGCCAATTGAAGTACGCGATCTTAGAAGCCCCAGACGAGAAGCATTTATTATCCCTCGTGAGGATCGTCATCCCCAGACGCCCGCGATCGGATTACTTGGACGAAGGGGCGAAAGGGCCGCTACGCTAGAGATTGCTGAAGATGACACTCGTCAGTCTCCAAATGCTACTCCCGGCCCCGAGACTCCAGAGTCGCAGCGTCCGCTCAAGGAGGTGTCTACTAACACGAACGTCCGCCCGGCACGCAAACAAGCAATTCCTACCTTCGACCAAAGCGCACAGACCACTCTTACTTCCGATGGGCTTGATCGATTGATGACCCAAAGCCACACTTCCGAAGACTCGGTTACAATTACAACTGCTCGTGGCGAAGTTACGGTAACGCCTTTCGATGAAGCTCGAGCCAAGCAAAGGGCAGGTGAAGGTAGCGCTGTTTCCGCCCCTGACGCGATTCCACAGCGACGACCGGGCAGCTCGGCCAGTGCTCGAGGCTCTGCGGCGAACATGCCGCCCTTGCCCGCAAACCACAGGGAAGCAATCGAAGCCGCACGTACCAACTCTGCCAGTGGAGGAAAGGGAACAATGGGACCTCCGTTGCTACCTGCATCGTCTTACAAACCCTCGACCCCTCGACCCGAAACCCCAAGCAGCAGGCGTCCAATGTCCTCGTCTTCGGTCAGAGGTACTCCGACACCACGTGCTGGCAGAACTTCGATGCCAGGTTACGCAGATGTTCATTCGGCAAGGATGACTGCTCCCAGCAGGCAATCATCTATGTCATCTTTCACATCTGAGGTGGAGACTAGGTTCAACATGCGCGACGGAATGGCCATAGATACTTCGGCCTTTGGTCCTAATACTGATCCACGCATGATCCAAGCCATCACGCAGACCATGATTGGCGAGTATCTCTGGAAATACACGCGCAAGACCGGCCGGGATGAAATGTCCGAGAATAGACACAGGCGATACTTCTGGGTACATCCTTACACCAGAACACTCTACTGGAGTGACCGCGATCCATCTGCTGCTGGTCGAACGGAACTGAAAGCAAAGAGTGTCCAGATCGAGGCCGTACAAATAGTAGGCGACGACAACCCCATGCCCCCAGGGCTTCATCGGAAGAGCTTGGTTATTATCTCTCCTGGACGAACAGTGAAGTTCACCTGCACGACTGGCCAACGACACGAGACCTGGTTCAACGCGCTTTCGTACTTGTTGCTTCGAACAGGTGAAGAGCACCAGACAGATGCAGAGGACGTAGCCGGCCAAATCACCCAGGATGATGTTGACGACTTCAACCCTTCGATAGGTCGACGGCCTGCACACGGGACTCGAATGCGAGCACCGCCATCCTTATCCTCGTATAACTCCAGGACAACTGTCAATCACTCCCCTAATGTTGAACTATCTATGAGGATTCCCACGCTTACTCCTACACGCGAACGAGAATCTGTGCGCAATGGTACATTGGGTAGGTTGAGCGGTTACTGGAAGTCGAGTTCGATAAACAGCACCTTCAGCAGTTTGAGAAGTCGATCCCACATCACTCCTCAAACCAGCGCAATCTATGAGGCTAGCGAAGTGCCAGACAGTGCCGAGGATCTGAGGCAGATAATGGAACAGCAAGACAGGGACGCTGACAGGATGGAGAACGTCAGAGCCTGCTGTGATGGTAATAGCGCACCGTCTCCTACAATCCCCTATACTCCCAAGAAACAAGTATAGATATTAACATAATATTAGGCAAACACGATGTCAGCTTGCTGGACCACAAACGCAGCCGCCTCTCGATGACCCATTCTCACTCGCACATGCATCCCGGACCATCGACGACACCAACACCTAAGGGCACTACCCGAGCTCGCGCTTAATAGCTCGTCTGGCCACATCACAGTTAGCTCAGCTCCATGGCTCGATCCTATTGTATCCTATTCTCGTCTATCACTCACTGTACCATGTAAACTTTTTAAACCGCCACTTCCTACCTTCTTTCCGCTACGAAGACCAGTCATGGATTCTTACGACGCTTACGACTATACTTTTTCTTTGCACGTTTATTTAATTCGCCTCCACTCGGATGGCCTCATTCTGCACCAGTCTCTCACGGTTGGGGCTACGATTGCATTCGTTGCGTTAAAAGCCGTACCAACATACCCCGAAACATTGTTTTGTCGGAATCATTCTGGAGTTAGGAGAAAGGAAACCGTTGCACAAACCACAAAACTACTCGGATATGGGAATTCAACACGATTCGCGGACCCTTAGGAAGTTAAGGAGTTAGTACGATTTCTTGCAGAGGCGCGAGACTCTAGCTATAGGAGGTGCGGTTGCTTCACCTGGTGGAAAAGGTCTATTACGTGACCCGAGTTTCGCGCTGCATAATAAATAGTACGCTTTTGAATGTTCTTGGGCGGATTGGCCAAAGGGAAGGCATCGTCGCATGTTCGTTGCATGATCTCGCCGGAGCATTGGCATCGGCGGAGACACAGTTGTTGAATGAGATTGTTCTTATTGACTATAGTAAAAATCCAAATGCTTCCTATAATACTCTTGTAGACTTGAGGTGACATGGATGAGTCGCGACTGATTGTTCTAGAACCGTAACCTCCACGTACCATGGATGTTACCTAATATTAACAGCGCCGCAAACACTATTGATAGTACTAATTCGCTCATGCGATGAGTTAAGTCCGCCGACTTGAGACGTTCGAAGAGTAGTACCTAGGTAGGTACCTAGGTAGTATGGATTTGCTACGCCGCCTGCGCTAGTGTGTCTCAATGGATCCATCCATGGATATGGATTTTAGCAAGTGCCTAAGGGTACCTAATGCAGCCCTGGAACTATCGGATTTAGCTTCTTAGTAATAGTCCGAATGAAGACGATTCATTAAGGTCACGTAACATTGCGAAACTATGATATGCGAGTCTGCCAAAAAAAGTGACCACCTCCAAATCCCACTTCCGGCTAGCTCCCATTTCTAGCTCACTTAACAGAAACGTGACTCGGCTCAACCTCGGCTCAGCCTAGATCAGGGCAATCCAGCCACAGCTCAGCTTGGCGCGGGCCATACCGGGCCTCGAGTCGGGACCACCTGAGCAGCACCACCTCTTCCTGAGCAGTCTTCGTCTCCTGGCCTCTTATGAATTTTATGCACGTCCCTCACCCCCTTGATTTGCCTTCACGTTATTTGTAGTGTACTTTCTCAGCTCTCAAAGTTTTGGACGCAATGTACGTTGACAATGACCGGAATAGAGCCCGCGAAGGCTTAGCCTCTAGAAACCCGAATTTGGGACCTTGGGTTGAGCTGTCCACCTTAGATAGGAGTGCATGTCTCTGGGTATTATGACGAAGGATGAAAGTGATATAAATTCCCCTATGGCCCTCCCATTGCAGCCGTACTCGCCATGGTCACTCGTCTGCCTTCCTAAACAACTTTGTGTTTCCATTTCTGCACCCAGTTGATCTCGTCTATTTTAGCCTTACGAAGATGGCAAGACGAAATTTCATCGACGCAGCTATCTTAAACGGCTGGAATCCCGAGTCCCAAATCGTGAACAAAGATTCACTTCTACCAAAGCTTGAACCGGCCACTGAGGCCCACCATCAGAGACAATTAGATCGCTGGAATACGTAAGATACCCCTTAAAAGTTGTTAACTGGTGGAGATTTATCCTAACTTAAAAAAAGGTTTATAGAAAAGAAAAAGTCTGAAGTCATTGATGATCTTGCAGCTTCTGCATACCATGAGGTAACATCTGCATATGATGTCGTGCTGCTGAAAGATTTTGTACGAATGCAAGCATTCGCGATTAAAGGAACAAAGAGCTTGAATGCTTGCGTCGAGACTGTTCGAAACTATTGGAACACTTTCATAGGAGCATGGAAAAGGGGACATAAACCGATTGACAACGACACTATCAGCACTGTAACTCAGGCAAGAGTCACATCAAACCGCCATCTTAATACATCATCACTAACTCCCTTTCTAGTTTATTTACGGTCCTTTGACAGAAGAGCTAGGGCTTCTGCGTGAAAAAAGACCCAGAAGGTATGCGAACGAGAATCACCTTTTCTGCTACGCTGAGCAGGTTTGGGCACAAGACTTCCACGTATATCGACAGCCGTCTACAAGAGTGAACGACTGGGGATTATTCTTGTCTAATGTTTTCAGCACTGCCCGGATTGGTGAATTCATCGAGTCTACTGTTCGCAATGGCTCTGACAGGGGGCAAGGCTTGGAACAATGCCTTAAGTTTATGAAGGGGTATTATGTCGCTTATGGTTTTTAATTAAATTTTTTATTAAAATTTTTTTATCGTAGTAATTTTAACGTTTTTAATATTAATTAAGTTTTAATTTTATAATATTTAATTAATAATATTTAATTTAAAAATAATTTTTTTTATTAATTAAATTTATATATAAAAATAATTTATATATTTAAATATATAAATTATATTAATAAAATTAAATTATATAAATAAATTATTTAATTAAAATTTTAAAATTTAATTAAAAATAAATAAATATAATTTTTAAAAAATTAAAATAATTAAAAAAATATAATTTAATTTATTTATATTAAAAATATAATATTAATTAATAATTAATTAAAATTAATTATTATATAAATTAATTATTTTAAATAAATTTTTCGTATTTATATTTAATTTAATTAATTTTTTATTTATAATTAATTAATTAATATTATATTTATTTTATTATTTAAATAATATTTTATATTTTTAATATATTTAATAATTTATTTTTAAATAAATTAATTAATAAAAATATAATAATATAAATATAAATTAAATTAAAATATATTATAATTTATTAAAATATTATTAATCGTATTATATAAATATTTAATTTTTAACGCGTTATATTAAATTATTATTTCGGATATTTTAAATTTAAATATAAAAATTATAAAATTATTTATATTATTAATAAATAATTAATAATAATTAACTTAAATTTTTTTAAATTTTTATATAAAATATTACGTTTTTTTTAATTTATTATTTTTTAATTAATTAAAATAATAAAAATTTAAAACTTAAATTAATTAAAAAAATTTTTATAATTAATTTAATTTATATAAGTTTTATATTATATAAACTTTTTAATAATAAATTATTTAAAATTAAAATATAATATTTATAATAATTTTAAAAAATTTAATATAAATTTATTAAGTTTTTATATTTATTTTTTAATTTATTATTTTATAATAAAATAAATTAATATTAATTAAAAGTTATTTTTAAATTAAATTAAATAAAATTAATTATATTAAATAAAATAAAATATTAAATAAAATATTTAAAAAAAAATATAAATTATATTAATAAAATTAAATTTAAATTAAAAAAATCGTATTATAAAACTTTATAATAAAATTAAATTTAATTTTAAATAATTTAATAAATATTAATTTATATAACGTATAATTTATACGAATTAATTTAATTTTAAAAAAATTATTAAATAAATTAAGTTTTATATTTTAATTAATTTTATTAATTAAAAATAAATAAATTAAAAATAAAATTATATTTAAAATTTAATTAAAATTTAAAAATTAAATTAATTATAAAAAATATTTATATTTATATAAAATTTTTATTTATATTTAAAATATTTTTCTTAATAATTTAATATAACGCGTGAAAAAATAAATATTTATATAATATAATTAATAATATTTATTTATTATATAATATATAATTATATTATTTTAATTATATAAAAATAATTTATATTATTATATTTATAAAATTAAAATAATATTTAATAAATTTTAATATTATTTTTTATATATAATTAATAATAATATTTAAAATAAAATAATAAATTATTTAATAATTATAAATTTAATTTTTTTTATATTATATTTTAAAATTAATTAAATAATTATTTATTTTTTTTATTATTTTAAAAAAATTTTTATTTATATTTTTAATATTATTTTTTTATAATAATTTTATAAATAAAAAATTATTTAATTTTAAATTTAATAATATTAAAAATACGGTATTAATTAATAATTAACCGGAATTAATTACCGCACGAATTAATTTTATTTTTTCCCGATTTAATTATTTTAAATAAATTTTTCGCGTTTACATTTAAATGAATTAATTTTTCTTCCGTAATTAATTAATTTATTTTACATTTTTAATTTATTTAATAAATAAATAATTAAATACGTAATATTTTTATATTTAAAATTAATTTTTATTAATATATTATTTTATTATAAATATTATTAATAATTAAATAAAAATAAAATAATTTATAAATTTAAAAAATATTAATAAATAATAAGTTTTATAATTAAAAATTAATTTTATTTAATATTTAATTTTTAAATTAAACGTTTAAATATTTATTAAATAAAAAAATTTTAATTATAAAAAAAATTTAAATATATTATTATTTAAATATATTAATTTTTAATTAATATAATTAAAATTAAATATTTAAATAATAATATATTTAAATTTTTTTTATAATTAAAAAGTTTTTTTATTTAATAATTATTTAAATATATATTTTAAAAAATTAAAAATAAAAATATTTAAATATTAAAAAAAAAAAATTAAAAATTTTTAAATTAAAAATTTATTTTTAATAAAAATAATAAATAAGTTTTTTAATTTAAATTTATTAAAATAAATTATAATAAAACTTTTTATATATATATAAAATATTTTAAATTTAAATTTTATTTATTTTAATTTATATAATTATTTATAATAATAATAATTAATAATTAATAAATAAATAAAATATTAAAAATTTTATTATATTAAAATTAAAATTAAAAAATAAATTTAAATATTTAATTTTATTATTAAAATATTTATTTTAATAATTTTAAAATTATTAATTATATTAAAATTTAATTATATAATATATTTTTAAATAATATTTATTTTATTTTTATAATTTTTAAAATATTATTTTTTATTAAATTAATTATTATATATTTAATATAATATTAAAATTTTATTAATTATATTTAATTAAAAAAAATTTAAAAAAATAATTAAAATAATTAAAATTATATATTTTTAAACTTTATTTTAATTAATTTAAAATTATTAAATTTAAATAATTATATTTTTAAATAAAATTAATTTTTATAATAATATAATTATTAAATTAAAAGTTTTTAAATTATTTTATTTTAAAAAATTAAATATATAAATATTAAAAATTTTTTGAATTTATATAAATTTAATTAATATAAAATAATAAAAATATTTATATTTTTTAATTTTTTATATAAAAGTTAAAATATTAAAATTAATAAAATAAAAAATATATTTTTTAAATTAATATATAATTTTTTTATATATATTATATATAAAAATAAAATAAAATATATTATATAATTAAATTTCTTTTTATTTTTTTAAAATATTAAATTTTATTTAAAATAATAAAATATATAATAAATATAAATTTTTAATATATTTAAAATATTTTAAAATTTTAAAATTAATATAAATATATAAAATAATATAAATATTTATTATATAAAATTTTTTTTTTAATTTTAAATTATAATTTTTTATTTATTATAAAAAGTTTAAAATTAAAAATAAAATTAAGAAAATATTTTTTTAAAAAAAATAATATATATAAAATTAAAAAATAAATAAATTAATAAAAAATAATAATATTTTATTTAATTTATTTAATTAAATAATTAATTTAATAATTAATTAATAAAAAAATATATTTAATTAAAAATAAAAAAAATAAAAATTTTATTATATTAAATAAATTAAAAATATAAAATATTATTTTAATAATAAAATAAATATAATATAAATTAATTAATTATAAATAAAAAATTAATTAAATTAAACGTAAACGCGAAAAATTTATTTAAAATAATTAATTTAAAAAAAATAAAATTAATTTATATAATAATTAATTCCGGTTAATTATTAATTAATATTATATTTTTTATATATTAAAAATATAATAATAAAATAATTAAAAAAGTTTAATTTATTAAAATTTAAAATTTATTTATTAATTATTTATTAATTATTTATTAATTATTTATTAATTTTTTATTAATTTTTTATTAATTCGTTTAATTTTATTTTTAATTTTTATATAATATTTTTTTAAATAAAATAAAAAATAATTAATAAATAATTAAAAAAATAAAAATAAAAAATTTAAAATTTATATAATATAATATATATAAATTAATTATATATATTAAAAATTAAATTTTATTTATTTTAATAAAATAAATAAAAATTATATTTAAATTTTAATATATATTAAATATTAAATTAATATTAAATAATTTTTTATAATAATATTTTTATAATAAAACTAAATAATAAATATAAATATAATAAATTATAATATAATATTTAAATATTTAATTTTTTAATTTTTAATTTTATATTAAATATTAATATATATTAAATTAATAATAATTTATTATTATAATTATAATTATTTATATAAATTTAAAAAAACGTATTTATTAATTTTAAAAATTTATTATAAATATTTTTTTAATATTAAAATTTTAATAAATAAATATATAAATAATTTAAATTATAATAAAATAATTATTTAAATAATTTACGTTATTATATAAATTATAAAATATTTTAATTTATTTATATTATTTTTATTATTATTTATTTAAAAGTTTTTTAATATAATAATTTAAATAATAATTTATAATTAATAATAATTATTTAATATAAAATTTAAAATATTATATATTAAAAAATATTTTTAATAAATTTTTAAAATTATTAAATATATTTTTTAAAATTTATATAATTATAATTATAATAATAAATAATTATTAAATAAAATAATATTCATATTAAATTTATTAAATAAAATAATAATAATATAAAAATTTTAAATTAAATTTTATTTTTTAAAGTTTTAAATATATTATTAATTAAATATATATTAATATAAAATTCGAAATAATAAAATAAAATATTTAAATATTATATTATAATTTAATAATTATAATTAATTTTTTTTTAATAATATATATTTTATAAATTTATTATAATAATTATTAAAATATTTTTTTATATAATTTACGGTTATATTTTTAATTATATTTAATAAAAAATTATATTTATTTTTAATATATAATATTTTATATAAATTTATATAAATTTAATAATTTTTAAACGGTTATATATTAATTTTTTAATAATTATTTTATAAATTTAAATAAAATATTAATTTAATTTTTAATTTAAATATTTTTAATTTAAATATAATTTTAAAAAATAAAATTTATTATAATAAAAAAATATATATTTTTAAAATTATTTTTTTAAAATAAATATTTTATATATAAAAATATATTTATATATTTAATATTAAAAATACGGTATTAACCGATAATTAACCGGAATTATTTATTATATAAATTAATTTTATTTTTTTTAATTTAATTATTTTAAATAAAGTTTTTATATTTATATTTAAATTAAATAATTTATATTTTATTTATTTTATTATTTAAATAATATTTTATATTTTTAATTTATTTGATATTTAAAATATCTTATTATATAAATTAAATAAAAAAATATATTTATATAATTAATTATTTATATAAATTATTTTAATAATTTAAAATTTTTTTAAATTATATTATTTTTATTTTTTATTTTTATATATATTTTTTTATTAATTATATTTATATATATATATTTATTTTTATATTTTTAATTATATAATTATTTTTTTTAATTATAAATATTTATAATTAATTTTTTTTATTTTAATTATATATATATATATATATATACGTATTATTTAAATTAATAAAAACTTAAATTATAATAAATTATATATTTTAAAATATATTATTATAAAAAATTATTTTAAACGTTAAAATAAAAAGTTTTAATTTTTAAATTTATATATAAAAATAATTTTTATAAATATAATATTATTATTATAATATTTTATTTAATTATTTTAATTAAACGTTAATAATTAAACGTAATTATAATATTTTTTTTATTAATATTATACGTCGGATTTAAAAACCGTTTTATTACGTAATAAATATTATTTTTAATAAAAATTTAAATATTATATTACGATTAAAAATAAATATAAATTTTTATATATAAATTTTTAAAAATTATAATTAATAAATTATTTTATAATAATATTTATATAATTTATATAATTTTTTAAATAAATTAAGAAAATTTTATTTATTATATATAAATAAATAAATAATTTTAAAAAATTATTTTTTTAATTTTTATTAATATAAAATTAATAAATATTTACGTATATAATAAATAATAAAATATTAAAAATATTATAAATATAATAATAATTAATAATTAATTAAAATTAATTTTATTTTTATATTTTATATATTTTTTATTTAAAATAAATTTTTTTAAATTTAATAATTTTTAAATTATTAAATAAAAATTTATAATATTATATTTATAAAAATAATTTTTATATATTAATATTTTTATTTATATTTTTATTAATTTAATAAATATATATAAATAATTAAAATTAAAAAATTATATATATTAAAAAAATATTTATTTATATTATATAAAAATAATAATAAAATAAATAAATTATAAACGTATATAATAAAAAAGTTATTTATTTTTAAAAATTTAAATTATTATAAAAACGTTAATTATAATATATAAACTCGTTAATTTTTTATAATTATTAATATAATATTTATATAATATATATATAATAAATATATTATATATAATATTTATATATATATTATAATTTATTAATATTTATTAAATTAAAAATTAATAAATAATAAATAATAAATAATAAATAATAAATAATATATAATAAATAATAAATAATAAATAATATATAATATATAATATATAATATATAATATATAATAAAAATTAAAATAAAAACCGAAGTAAAACGGGTGGGATTCGAACCCACGATATTTTACGTATATATGGCACGGACCGTGGTGTCTCGTAAGTGTGGCGTTGCGGCGGAGCGGCGGATGCACTCAATTAAAAGGGTTGAAAAACTTTAGCGTGGAGCTAGCGGCTTTAGCAGCTTTAACGTGGTCGGTGCGCCCGCTGAGCTGGGAGCTTTCCCGTGCGCGCGTTAACTTTCCACGTTTATCATTGGCCGAACGGTTAAACTCAGGGTATTTCCGCCACCGAGGGTGGCCTCCCGTTTGAAAGATATATATTTTCCCGTTATAATACTTAACTTACGTCCAGAATATTTCCTACGTGATTTTCTCCATACGATCCTATTACGGCGGGTATTCGGCGGATTAACATTGCCCAGCGAATAGTGTCGGATATAAGTAGGTACTCCAACAATGTCACTACACGGAGATAATCGTATTTACTTGAAAATTACCTAAGTACAGTACTTATTAGGTAGCTGCCTAGCACAAGACTACCTAGGTACAATTCCCACAAAACTCCAATCGGCGATGGCTACCTGATGGGTGTTGAGGCTCTTAAGGCATTGTAAAATGATCTCAGAGGGGGTAATGCGAAATTTAGCCAACTAGAGTACCTAGGTAGAGACTTTGGGGGCGCGGGTGGGCTGTTCTCAGTACAGTACCTTTTTCAGTGGAGCTAAGCATACTATGTAGCACTCTCCTTAATTCTCGCTCGTTCAACCTTAGGTCTTTAGCCCACTTGTATAAGCCATATTACAGGTACGTAATTATCTAGTTTCCCCTGAAATTTACAGTAAGCTAAATGAATTAGGTATCCCGCCAAGCTATAAAGTCGAGAGAGAAGCTCTCAGCATTTTTGCTTAATAAGATATAACCATCGGACTTAAGACTACCTTGACTGACTTAATGCCAAGACCTTTAAATTAATATGCTTGGTCATGGAGTAACGCTAAATTGCCTGTACATCTATCTATATGCCGACTCGCTGAGCATTGATACAACATAGTTTCTACTGTAAACAGTTAATCATGTTATCGGACAATCCACCTACTAGGTAGGTAGGTACATAGTAGGTCCGAATTAGCTACCTGGGCAGTAGCTGCAAACACTGGGGCCTTGATCATTGGCCACCGAAGACTCGGTATACAAGCTGTCTCTCATCGTCCGATGACACGTGGATTATGGGAGGTTGCCATCGCCGGCAGTGGATAGTCCAAAGACAAATGCGTGATGAAACTGAATGTTTTTTTTTTTTTTCTTTTTTCTTTTTTGGCTAGGTTCGGAAAACATGTATTATTAACCCTGTTCCATGAAAACGCCACGAAGCAAAGACTAAGTAACTAAGAGCGCGTTCTAGCCGCTTGATCAAGAACTTGAAATATAGACTGGAGTTACGTTTATGCGGGGTGGAGTATTAGACGAGGGTTCAACGAGTGTGGAATTACCACAATGAGATAGCTTTCTTATGATTATATGTTTAGATTCTATATAGGCTGTTTTGAGTTCTTCCGAGAGTAACCTGCCTACTCTAAGCAAGTACAGCCTGCCCCTTAAACACCATATCCACTCTCGTAAATTTCCTCCAGGTCAGCAATCTGTCAGCTATAAACCTTGGAACATATGAGGTAGGCATAATATAATAAGTCTTCTATAAGAACGATAGGAGAACGGTGTCCCGCTAACCAAAATCTTCCCGTTATTCGGTATCTTAAGATACACACGCAAAAGAACCTTAGTTTGTTGTTCAATATATCACTATTCATCGTCATGAAGTTCATATTTTTCCTCGTCGCCCTGCCCGCCTGGGCAGCTGCCGCCGCCATCGAGACTAGACAGTGCGACCTTACCGAGTGTGATAGACGTTGCGCTGCGGCCGGGTTGGTAGGCGTACATCCCTGTTAATACGCGCTGTCTGCACTCTTACTAATGGTCTTTTTTACCTACAGCACGTTCGGGGAGCTGACTGCTGGGGCGCCGCCCCTGTATGCGATTGCGCATAGATCTTCGGGTTCTTCGTTCTGTCCGACAGCTGCATATCTCGGCAGTTTTCATACATGTCGTTCGGCGGTCTGTATTGACACTGTTATCGTCAATGCTCGTTCTGTTGGAGTCGCTGGGGTAGTGCATAAGATTGTCGTGACTAACGGTCTTTCGGAGGAGGAAGGGCTTTGGGTATCTTGGACGGACTTGGAGACCGCTGACAAAACCTGGGTTCTGTACAATAATTCCGGGTTTCATACATCAAGTATAGCACTTCCAATCAAGGTTTCTCAATTCATGTCAGCGAAGCCGTAATCTGTAAAGTGGTATTCATGGTGATCAGGCATTGTTCTATCTGAGAAATTATTTTAACAATATCATGAAGATGTCGTACATCTATGGATTTATGTGAATGATTTAATGACGCCATCACTAGAGTACAATGATAAGTAGAAGTATGCCTATTGGTCTGAGTATTGAAGGCACTGTAATAATATGTAATTTAAATAAGCAGCTTGGTGGAATATTGGCTGCAGGTGGCTGGATATTTATGCCCTATATTCTAATACGCCCTATACCCAAAGCACGTATCTTTAATTCCCTACTTGCTCCTAGAAACCTAACCTTCTAAGAAAATGACTATGATACTCATAACTTCCGTCCATTTCAACACACCTCCTGCGTACCTAGGTCGCCAACGCCTACATGACAGCTACATACCTAGGTACTGTACCTGCATAGTGGAGAGAGGCAGAAAGGAGAACAGTCCTTTTTGGATGGTGATCGCCGTGTATACAATGCGGAGAGCAATGAGTTATTGTCTAGGTAAATTAGCTCGTGAAGATCAAGCTCCATATCCTTCAGCACCTATTGGGTTGGCATAGTGAGTAGTTCCAGGTTGTAATTGGCTTTTTATATTCATGAGCAAGGTGCGTAACTCTAGCATGAGGATTTCAATGTACTGTCTCGATTCTACCTAATGACCAACCATTGACTGGAAGATAGGAGCAAACCTGTTTCCAATAGGTTTAGCTTCGTCCACGATCCTGCGCATCTCCTTCAGCTCCGATTCCGTAAGAACGACTTCTCGAGATCCCCAATTCTCGACCAGACGCGAGGCTTTGGTCGTACCCGGGATGGTGATCAATCCCTGCGCGGCGACCCAAGCCAATGCGATCTGCGCGACCGTACATCCTTTGCGAGTTGCCAACGCCTTGATCTCGTCCACGATCGCCTTATTCTTATAGAAGTTTTCACCCTGGAACTTGGGGACTGTGTTTATGTAAAGAATTAGTCATCTCCAACCCTTATCGAATAACGAAAGCTATGCGAAATCTTACCGGTGCGACGGAAATCGTCAGGCGCGAAGTCATCAGGGGACTTGAACTGGAAGTCATCCACCAACCAGCCGTGTCCTAGCGGGCTGAATGCCACGAAAGCCACGCCCAATTCCTTGGCAGTTTCGATAAGACCGTCAGTCTCGTGCAATGTTTCGAAGGCCGAGTACTCGGCTTGGATGGCGTCGATCTTAGCAACTAGAATATACACATTAGCACCCTTGAATACCACAGTCGGTAACGAACATACTCGAATTGGCCTTGCGCAAAGTCGCGGCGGAACATTCAGAAAGACCAATATACTTCGTCTTTCCAGCGCGTCGCAGTTCGTCGAGAGCACCGATAGACTCCTCAAGCGGGGTGTCTAGAATATGGCATTAGCACTACACGGCTGGGGAATTCGCATGGAAGGTTTCGGATACGCACTGGGATCGATTCTGTGGAGATAATAGAGGTCAGGAGCGAAACCGAGCCTGTCGATCGTCCCTTCGATATACTCCTTAATATGAGAAGCCGAGTTTGTCACCTTTCGCTGGGTTCCGAAAACGTCGAATCCGCACTTAGATGCCACTGCGCAACGATCGGTTAGCCTTCGTTACCATCATGAACCGCATAAACTAGCCGCTGTGGTGCTTACCGAAGAGCTTGTCGCGGACATTGTGCTTCTTGATGAAGTCACCGAGCAGCTTCTCGTTGGCTCCATTTTTATACGCGACCTACGATAGATCGATTAGAGGTGAATAAGTTCAGGTATATTCCTTCAAATGTGGCCTACCGCGGTATCCCAAAACGTGCAGCCAAGCTCGACGGCCTTCAGAAGGACAGGCTCCGACTGTTCGTAGTTGAGGTCAGTTCCCATTGCAGAGTTCAGTCCCATGGCACCAAAGCCAGGCACAGGAATTTTGAGGTCGCCAAATGGGAGAGCGGTAGTCATCTTGGGCGAGTTTTCGTGATGAAGGTTAGTGTTAGTATGTTGGTATCGTAGGCTTCGGGCGATGGTGATAATTGGTCCTTTCGGATATGAGGTTAAAACGTTGACGCTTGGAATCTTAGAAGTTTGGAGGAGCTGAGTTGTGCTCGTCTTTATATATCTAGGGCGGCAAAGACACCGCCAAATCATTGCTACGTCTAACCTATATCATAGAACTAAGATAAGCGTAGGTAGTAGGTAGGTAGTCCGTGGTGTTGATACAAGATGATGACCGCATAAGGCTTGAAGTGGACTGGGCCGTCGCATCTACGATGATCCTGTTACTTACATCCATGTGGGCATATGCTATCTAAGCATGCATTTAGGCTTTACCGTACACCGTAATTACGAGAGAAAGGTTAATCGGTGTTAAAGTGTAAGTGAAAAACTAATCGGCGTTAATAAGTTGGAGGCCAATAGGCCAAATGTGTTCGTTCATGCAAAAATGAAACTTCCAAGGTTACTAAGGGGGTCGTATACGGGGAATTGTTTGGTTTGACTGCTAGGACTACTAGATAAAGAGATAAAGTACTTTAAGCCGTATGCGTTTGGTGGCAGGGTGGTTCGGCTGACACTAACATGGTGATGGGATGGTGCAACTATTTCAAGTGGAACCACTGGAACCACCAAGCTAAGAGCTAAGAGCTAAGAGCTTGGTACATGATACTAGAACAACGAATAGGAACTCCTCGCGGGTAGGCTCGGCCAAATTCCAGACTTTTTATACCATGCAAAATATAGCTTCATTGCTTGATACTCATCACCAACTCGGTCTATACAGCCAATGTGGCGTGTCTGGCCCGTAGCAAGGGTCAAGTACGGGTTGATCTTAAGCAGCTGCTCAGGGTCTAGTTAGGTAATAATAAGCAGTGACTAAGCCTAGGAATACTTCTCCATCCGATGGCAGGCAACTTATGTAGGAAGACTCAATTTCGGTCCGGTTATGTAGATACTTTACACTGATTGGACTTTTGTTTATGGCTCATGTTGGGTTGGGTACCTAGTAGGTATCTGTTGTGCCCAATAGAGGTAAGACAGGCGAAGGGGGGAAGAGGTACTTTAGGTAGTTGGCCCGAACCTCATATGACGGTGGTGGCAGCAAGCATTTGCCCCGCAACAGTATCTCACTAGGCATAGATGACCTCAAAGCCTACCTAGGTAGGTACCTAACTATAGTAGTAGGTAGGTACCTATGTTGTAAGTTTGACTTCGACGGGCCAACAAAGTCAAAAGTCCCATAAGCATGATTAGATAGCTCACGCATGACGTGACATTGTCGTATGAACTGCGTTCCAGTGTACGCGTTTCGCAAGGTCTCCTTAGTCTCTGTAGTGTTTGCGATGTTCTTTTTGATGTGATGTAGAGAGCTCCAGAGTATAAAATAGCTCTTCTCTAACGGAGGTGGCCTTGGTATTAAGATATCCCTTTCAGCGTTTAATCTCGACCGGTACCAGACCACTTTTAAAGGAGCAGAGAAGCAATGTTAACCAAAAAAAACCATTCCTAGGTATAGGAATGTCATAATGAGTTGATGAGACCGTATGATTGAGATATAGAGGGTAGATGCAACTTAGAACATATGGGGACCGTGTCCCACCCGATTCATTATTCATAAATACATATCGTAGGTAGTCTAGTCTTGTAAGCTTACTTCCAAGCGATCTGAGCGCCTAGTAGCGACTGCATCATCCCAGGGGGGCTTGTACTTGCGTATCGAGGATTTTCACCGATAAAATCTAGCGGAAAGCCGATTTGAAACGACGAGAAGCTCTCGATGGACTTGATGTCCTCATCCGTCAGATGTATGCTTAGGGCCTTGATGTTGTCGTGGAGGTGCTCCACCTTGCGACCGCCGACGAGGGGGAAGACATTTGGTGCCTTGTGTATCACATACGCTAGGGCAATCTGCTGGATGCTTACATTTCCGTGCTTGGCGGCGATCTTCTCAAGCTCGTCGCTAGCCCTGCGTGCCTCCTCGCTCTGCTCGCTGCCACGACCCGACGGCTCGGCCTTCAGGCGGGCCTCGCGCTGCGCCTTCGTCTTCAGCTCGCCGCCGCCTAGGACGTCCCAAGGACACAGCGCCATGCCGAAGTGTCGTGCCATCGGAATGACCTCGCGCTCGAAGTCGCGGATCATGAGGCTCCAGCGACCCTGGTACACGGAGAAGGGTGTCTTGCCGTGGTCCCTGGCGTACGTGTTGGCGGCCGAGACCACCCAGGCCGGAGTGTCGGAGACACCGAGATAGAGGACGTTGCCCTGCTCGACCTGCTGGTGGAGCGAGTCCATCAGCTCCTCGATCGAGGTCGACCAGTCCCACCAGTGTACGTATAGCAAATCTATGTAGTCGGTCTGCAGCTTCTTGAGCGAGGCCTGAACGGACAGCCGCAGGGATTTCTTGTGGTTTCCAGCATAATTCGCCGTCCTCCCCATGCCGACCTCCCATCCGCGGTAATCGTTGGTGAACTTAGTCGCCACGAACATAAGATCCCGGTTCTTCCTAGCCTGCATCCATCTTCCGATATACTTCTCCGATTCCTCGTTCTGGTAGTTGTTGGCCGTATCGATAAAGTTGCCGCCGGCGTCGGCGTACGCATCCAAGAGTTTGAACGATTGGTCTTCGTCCATGGCGCCCATCCAGTTCGACCATGACTTGCCGATAGACATGCCTCCTAGAGCAAGCGGCGACACTCTCACACCCGCTGTGCTAGAGAGGATGCGGTAGCGACCCAGCTCGGTCTTGGGTTCTGGCGGGGTTGGGAAAGACATGGTAGATATGTCGAGGTGAGTATGTAGGGAGGAGGTAGGTAAGAAAGTGTGGATTGTATGATGGTAGATACAGAGTGAACGCAGAGGGAAGTTTGGGGAGATGGATAAGGTAGATTATAAATACTTACTTACTACTACCTACCTAGTAGTAGCTGTTCTGTTTAGTTTATTAACTTACCTTGGTTGTACATAGTACCGGTACTATTACCATAGGCCCCAAGTATTTAAATTGTTATTTTATGGGAGCATATACTTAAGTAACTTTGCTTTAAGTTTACTTAAAGATATTATGTTAATTTTTTTTTTTTAAGAAAAATTTTTTTAAAAAGAATAATAAAATTACTTAAATAAATAATTCGTTTATATATAATTTTTAATTATATTAATTAAATATATTTTTTTAATAAATAAATATAATATATAATAAATTTTTAAAACGTAAATATTAATTAATTAAATTTTTTATTTTTTATTTTTTAAATTATTATAAAGTTTTTATAATTAAATTAATTATTATTTAATAAAAAAAATAATTATTATAACGTAAAAAAATTTATTTTAAAATTTTTTTTTAAAGTTTTTAAATAATATAAATTATATTTTAATTAAATATTTTTTTATTAAATTAAAATTATTTAAATAAAATAAAAAAAAATTAATTATTTAATTTTTATATATTTTTAATTAATTTTATAAATATTTTTTTAATATTTATTAAATAAATTATATATATTAAGTTTTTTATTTAAAAATATTTTTATTAAAATTAAATTATTTTTTAATTTATTATAATTTTATTAATATTATTTTTATTATTTTATAATTAAAATTA